>APFE031236685.1:0-11222 GCA_000404065.3 Pinus taeda | reverse complement strand
TAATAAGTGAAAAAAACGAAGTAATTAATCTCAAGGACAACTTTTTACCAAAGGGATTAATCCCTCTCGAAGATTTATTTGATTCAAATGACGTTCCTAGGAAACCTAAAATGGAACCATTAAGGTTTGATATACAGGAATGTAATATAGGCACCGATGAAAATCCTAAACTGATCAAACTTTCAAAAGCATTACCTCCAATTGAAAAAGTGAAATACATTGAGTTTTTGAAAGAATTTCAAGATGTCTTTGCTTGGATTTATGAGGACCTCAAATCCTATGACACCAACATCATCCAACACACAATTCCTATTAAGTAAAATCAAAAGCCTTTCAAACAAAAACTTAGAAGGATCAATCCTGTCTTATTACCTACAATTGAGAAAGAAATTAAGAGGATGTATGATGCCAAAATAATTTCACCAATCAGATTTTTTGATTGGGTCTCAAACTTGGTACCAACTAGAAAGAAAACTTGTGATATCAAACTTTGTGTGGATATCAGAAACCTCAACAAATTGTCACTAAAAGAAAATTACCCTCTCCCCAATATGGACCACATTTTACAAAGAGTATTTGGATCAACTAGAATCTCATTGTTGGATGGGTTTTCTAGTTATAATCAAATCTTGGTTCATCCAAATGACCAACCCAAAACTGCCTTTACTACTCCTTGCGGCACATTTATGTATGTCAAAATGCCTTTTGGGCTAATGAATGTCAGATCCACTTTCCAGAGGGCTATGGATTTAGCCTCTGCAAAGAAATTCATGATTTCTTTGTGACATATCTAGATGATATTACTGCATTTTCAAAATCTGACAATCAACATTTGGATCATCTAAGACAAGCTTTTATTAAATGCAGGAAATTTAGAATCTGCTTGAACCCCAAAAAGTTGTCCTTGTTTGGGTTTTTAGAAGGAAAATTGTTAGGTCACATAATTTCAAAAGATGGTATAAGAATAGGCCCTGCAAGAATAGAAGCCATCTTGCAAATACAACACCCTAGGAACATTAAAGAGTTACAAGCTTTCATCCAACTGTGCTTGCATTCTCAAAGTGATGTATTCAAACTCAATGGAGAGTAGAGGCTTCTTCCCATAGACCAAATCATAAGGGGTGAAGGCATTGGTTTTCTTCCAAGTTGTATTATAAGCCCAAGTGGCATCCACTAGTCTGTCAGCCGAATATTTCCTGCTGTTGTTCACCACCTATGTGAGAATTCTTTCCACTTCTCTATTGGTAACCTCTACTTATCCCTTGGCCTGAGGATCGTAAGAAGTTGACTTCCTGTGTTTGATCTTATGCTAGCTCAATAGATTCCCAATCAAGTGTTAAGTGAATTGAGTGACCTAATCAATGACTAGCTGTCTAGGGTACCCAAACTTGTAAAACAAATTATCCCTTAAGAACTCAACCATTTTCTCTTCTATTACTACCTTGACAGCCTTGGTTTCAACCCACTTTGTCAAGTAAGCAGTGCACACAGTTATGTACGTTTTCTACCCTGATGGTCGATCAATGGGCCTAATGAAATCCATGCCCCACTTGTAAAATGGATCAAGAGTCACTTGAAGTTACAAAGGAATTTCATCTCTGGGAGTAGGTTTCCCCATTCTTTGGCATTGGTCACATTGATTAGTATATCTTCTTGCATCTTAGTGGAGAGTGGGCCAGTAGTAGCCAACTTGTAGTACCTAGAAGGTTGTTCTATTGGCTTCAAAGTGACCTCCACAAGGCCCATCATGACAGGACATAAGGATGCCAAAAACTTCGTCCTCCCTCACACATCTTCTTAGAATTTGATCTCGGCCTAGCTTTAATATATTTCCCCCAATCCAAGTGAATGGTGTGTTTTTTCTTATAATTCTACTCTTTTCCTTGGAGGACAGATTTGGAGGGAATTGTGCAACCACTAAGTAGTTGGCTATATCATTAAACCATAGAGAGAGAATTAAAATAGAAAATAAGTCTTGATATGGCAACTGGTGATCAACCATTCCTTCCTCACCTGTAGGCAAAGCTAGTCTAGATACAAAATTTGCAACTACAATTTCTCTACCAAGCTTATCAATGATAGTTAGATCAAACTATTGTAACAAAAGAAACCATCTAATAATTCTGGCATTCACATCAGGCTTGTTCAACAAATATTTAATACTAGCATGGTCAGTATGTACAAAGGTCTGGTAACCAATGATGTAATGTCTAAATTTATTCAAGGAATGAACAAAATCTAGGAGCTCCTTTTCAGTCAGAGTATAATTCAATTCAATGTTGGAGAATTTTTTGCTGATGAAGTAAATGGCATAAGGTAACTTGTCATCTATCTAGCCTAGAGCTGCTCCTATAGTTTTTTCAGAGGCATCAACATGGATGTGTAAAGGAATAGCCCAATTTGGGCCTCGTAATATAGGTGCACTATTCAACTTGTCCTTTATGATTTCTAGGGCCTCTTAGTAGCTTTTTGACCATAAAAATTCGGAGTCCTTGGCCAATAGTCCAAAAAACGGTGAGCCTACTTTGCTGAAATCCTTTATGAATCTCCTATAGTATCCAACTAAGCCCAAGAAACTTATGACATCCCTCTGCTTCCGAGGAATAGGGACCTATTATATAGCAAACTGACCCCCTCATCAACTCAGAGGGGAAAGACATGATAGTTGAAGCAAAGACCAAAATCACATGCATTGTTTCCACACTAACATTGGCTATGCATTGAAAACCTGCTTTACAAAGCTTCTCTGCAAGCCTAAGGGTGCGTTAGTGACCCAACTAACTCAAGTTGCTAGTCCAGGAACAACGTTAGTGGATCCTAGAGAAGTTCTAAGGGTCAAAGGAATGAATTGTCTCATAAATATCTAGATATTTGTTCCTAAAATCACTCAATAAAAGCAAGGAAACATCCAAATTCGACCTATTTGGATGATTTCTAATCCTAATGAAGGAGGAAAATGGGAAAACGCTAAAAAGCATGGCAACTTCATTGCTTTTACCCTAGGGAACTCAAGGAGGAACTTAGCAACCCTAACTCAATTGCTACATAAGCAAAGCTAGGGCTATGGTGATAGAGGTTAGAGCATTTGAAAGGATAGCATACTTGATTCTTGAGCATTGTCTCAAATCATAAGAAGTTGGTAAGAAGGGAGAGAGAGAGAGAGAAGTTTGAGGGGTAAGGGAAGGCTGATGCAACAGATGGTTGTAATCACTCTTCCAACATTAATATTGAACTACAGTTGTACTATCTACTCCATTGTATTGGTAGTATCATTCATTCATTTGTTTGTCCAATAACTTTTAGCATGAGTAGCTTAGCTATGTGTAACTATATGTTCTTTTATGTATTCATGTATTAGTTATCATAGTTGTATGCCGTGATTATGCTTGTCTCTTTTAAGTGCAGGACTTGATATAGAGCCAGCTCAGAGGACTTCCACCTAGCTGCATTGCGCTCTCCAGAAAATCTACATGGAGTTTTGAGGTAACATATTTATCCTACTTTGATAGTTAGTTATTATTTATGAACATGCATGTAACTTTGTGACTGTTGCAGATAATCTTACAGTCTGTCTAAGGTCCGAGGAAGACCTTTGAGGGTATCTTCATTCTCCAGACACCGTGCATTTTATCCAATAGTAGAATTGGCGTCTCCGTTGGGGACATGTAGTTCCTGATTTAACCGGATAGTTCTCGGTTTTCTCCTCCTTCTAAGACCTCCCTATACTTCTGCATTCCCTTTCTGACCCACCAAAACCTTGTTGCATCCTATTTATACATATTCATCACTAAATATGATCTAACAAGCCCTGTTTTGAATTTTTTTCCCATGCTAACGCAGGTTAGTAGACTACACAGTGCTTTATAAAGCGCTGTGTCTACACACACAGAGCATTAGTGGAGCCAATAACTCTCTGTGGCCACTGCTATAGAGCGTTAGTCTGCCAAAATCTTGTTTTCGAGCTGTGTCTACAAACCCAAGGGGATAGGAAGCTTTCTCATTGACTGAAAGAGGATCTGCTATTGCATTTTCTTAGCAAGATAAGTGTCCTGAAATAAATTTTTTTAAGAAATAAGTTATTTTTTCTTTCTTGAAAAAGTTTTTATCAAAGGAAAAATCATGAATTATTTTATTCATTCTTTTGTTTAGCTGGTTAAAAGATGCTTTATTTTGGTTTTAAGTAGTTATTAGGAAAGCAATGGAAACATTTATGTTGGTTATGCATGTGTTATAATGACGAAGACGCATGGAATAAATATGAATATGTGAAAGACTCTCACATGTAGAATATAACTTGTTTTCATCGAATTGAATATTTTTTAAAGCAATGTCTTGTGCATGGGTATTTCAGTCAGAGTCCCATCACATTTCATACATCAACTCCCCTACCGAAGACAATAAAAAAGTACACATAAAATTTACCTAAAATCAATAGGTAACTCTTTATTGAGCAAACAAAAATTAGTTCAAGCTAGGATCTTGGGATAGGTAGTGTGAGTAAACTGCCAAAGATCAGAAACCCAAAATATTGTCATTAAAAGAGAGAAAATTCCTTCTGCACTCATACTATTGGGACCACTCCAGTCAAAGAACAGAAAAATATGAGACAACGTCGGACGGTAAGTGAAGGTATCCTACCTTTGCTTGCAAATCATTTGGGTATTCTCTGTATTGGGTATCCCTTCGAGGATTTTGGTGCTGAGTCAGGGAAACAGGTATCCTGCCCACATAGTGTACTATCTGCGACTATGTCCCCTTGGGTAGTGTCTGTGATCTGAGGTATCCTTAGTGGCCAAGCTTTTAGGGACTTACACAAGGTGACTAGGGCGGGCTGCCCTAGTACCTAACACAGACGGACCTACTCTGTCTTCAATTTTTGGGAGGGTGCTCATCTTCACGAGAGTACTTGGCCCCTCAATCTGAGGTTCGAGTGAGGCTCTAGAGTAACCGTAACTGTACATTTGGCCAGCCCTCTTTGTTATTCATTGAGATACTGGGTTTGATCTCCAATGATTGGTGGTTATTAGACAAGGTCATTTCCCTCTATTTTTTGATTTATCAACTTAGTGTATTTTTTTATATTTTTAGGTACCCGTGTGCTATCATTGAGACTTTAACAAATATCACGATAAAATTTCTTGATAAAAATTAACGGTCACCATGGCTACACCAGGCCCTCATCATCAATCTAGACAATTGTTAGGACTTCCTCCACTCATTGTGGAAGATCTTCCAAACTCCAGTGAATCGGATTCCCCATCTTCGGGGATTCAGTCTCCTAGATCTCACACGGAATCTGTTTGGACAACCGATGATTCAAGTTTGCCAGAGGATTTCTATACGGAAGGATTTCTTCCTCCCTTTAACACTCCGCTCATGAATCCGTTGGACACACTCCTAGTTCCTATGGCACCTGTACTCCCTGTCTCTTTAGAAGGAATATTTCCATCCATCCCGTCAACGACTAATGGGTCATGGCATTTTGTGGACACTTTTGGTCATCCACCACTTCCCTAGTCGACAGTCACCATCACACAGTTGATGTCGAACCCCAATATCCCATTTGTTCCAGGTACAACCACTCACATGACACCCTCCACGAGTGGAACCCAGCCGATGCCAGGTTCCTCCCCTATAGTGTCAAACTGTATACCTTCGACAAGTGCTACATATAATGCTCCTTATAATGCTAAACATAGCACTATTAGCATGGTTCACATCCACCAACAATATGTTCGGTAGCCATTGTTCAGTTCAATCCCCTAGATTCAAGCATCTGGGGGGATTCCCAATATGCACATACTATTCGGGAACATAACAGTTCGGCCTCCATTCTCAAGTATGCATGGTCAGCCATTAATTGACATGAGTATTCCTTATGTCAATCAAGGACATATGGTTAGTTCTGTGGTGGGCAGGAATCCTCAAGGAGGTTCCAACCAATCCATGAGGGCACCCTACTCATAAATTCAAATGAGTCAAGGGGGCACTGCTTATCCTGGGGGAAATTCTATACCCCAACATCAGATTCCCCATGGAAATCCACACTACAACGCCATGCCCTAAGGCAACTATGATACCACACAACCTATGTATAATATTGGGACTCAAATGACGGGAGGACCACAAGGTTCCTCAAGTCATATGTCATCACCTTGGTCCGAGTCGGGGGCACCACATAATCTGCCTTTCTTGACAATGTTGGATATCCCCGACTTGTACAAACTTACAAATGACCCCAACTATCATAACTTACAATGGCCGCCAATCCCGCATAAAATACCAACAGACATCCCCAAGTTTGATGGGAAACAAGGGGAGGATCCAGGCACTCATATCACCACCTACCATCTTTGGAGTGTTTCTAACTCCATGGTGGATGATAGTGTCTGGTTACCTCTTTTTCCCCACACCCTCACTGGCAACACAACTAAGTGGTATATTGAGTTACCACGCACGTCAGTAAATACCTTCAACGCTCTAGTGATGGAATTCTTAAAGCACTTCTAGCTACCCATCTACTATAAGACTGGGATAGAGATCCTCACTTCATTATGTCAAGATACTGCCACCCACATCTCTGATCATATAGATGAATGGAGATGTATGTGGAGGTTAGTCAAACTTCCCCTCCCAGACTATCTCTTAGCGGATTGGTTCTACAAGTCCCTACTCCCTCAAATCGTTAAGGCTGTCCCCTTAGGTGGTGCGGGCATAGAAGACCAATCCGTACATCATGCCCAACACTTAGATCTGATATACTCACAGTCTGGCACTCTTTATGATGTAATCCCCAATGCCCCTTGCAAATCCAATGCTTCTACTACTCAGCACCTTGGAATGCATGTCGATGGGATTGTCGGCACAACTTCTAAGAGTGTTGTAAAAAAACTCACTAGTCACATTGCCCAATTATATGTGGACCCCTCTACCAAATCGACTAATCTTCTTACCGTTGCAATAAAATTTGTGCAATCTACACAAAATCTCAGTGGTAAGAACAAGAATAAAAAGAAAAAGACTACTCCTTCTGAAGAGTAGTCAACAAAGTAGTATAACCCAAAGGAAAAGGTTGTTGTGACCTATGACGATGGAAAGGATAAAGCCACCTGATTCCTTTGCAAAATCTTTGTTTAATACCGCATGACATATTTGTGTCTGCATCTTCAAGAATGCACAAAATACATTTCCAAAAAGGATATTGGTAGGACCCCTGCTGTCCTTAATAGTCCTTTCCTCGCTTAGCAACAGCAAAACCTTATCGCAAACCAACCCCAACGCCCACAAGGGGGCAATGGTGGTTCGCAACATCGAAGGACCTTCTACTATTTACACCTTTGAAATGGTGGATCTACAAATAAGAGCCAAACCCTATGGAGCTCCTGTTGCTCATGCAGAGTAACCTTCCTCAAGTCAAAACCCACTACCGCCCAACAATTTGCATATCGAAAGGTCAGTTGCTAACCTTGTAATTTGCCCCCACAAAGGGGAACTTTGATACACAATGCACAATACATCTGCATGTGCCACCCAAAACTACAACATTGTAGAATACTTGGCGCAAGCGCCATTGACTATGTCAGTGCTCAAAGTATTACAAACATGTCTACGACAAAGGAAATCTTTGCTTTCAGCTATTGGTGGTATCAACCCACAAGATTCCATGCTTGCAGTTTTCGATATTTGAAAGTGTAAACCTCCCCTTTTCCACTAGCTTGCATTTCAAGTGAATTTTTTTTCAAAAAGTAAAGGTATAAACAGAGCTATCATCGATGAATATGCTTATACTTGTGTCAGTCAGCTTCATGTTGGCTCACTTTGTTTGGTGTGGAGCATGACTATTCAGAGTTCTTTGTTTCTGTTGGATGTATACCCCAGGAAGTTTGTACACCCCTCCACACGACGGGTGCAGGGGGGACTTGTCCCTCCCAGTGGGGGTTTAGCGGGGTCGACCCCCCTTGGCTGGGGGGTTCGAGGACTAGCGGTCCCTTGACAGGGGTTTTAGGGATAGCACTCTTGAAGCTAAGAAAAGATGTAAATTGCCTTGTAAAAGTATAGTAATTTATAGTCAATCTAGGCTATTCATTAGGTGGATGATTTGACCATAGAACTTATGTTTAGTTTAGGGTTTTTTTCCCTAGAAGGAAACCCCTCTCTTTGTATGAGGGCGTTGTATTTGAGGCTGTGTAATAGATGTGTATTCTCCGAGCGAGAAACAGAGAAGTGAGACTATGAGAGAAAATAGAGGATATTATAGCAGATCTACTGTAGGTTGTGTCTGTTCATTTTGTTGATAATAGAAAGGAAGGATTAGCTGTTTGGGGTGGACGTAGCCCAAACTGGGTGAACCACATATATCTATGTCTCTCTTGTTTTATGCTTTTTCTGTGTTTATATTTCAGTAATATTTTATGTGTTCCATTACTCCATAATATATAATTTTCCAACAACTGGTACCAGAGCCGAAGGTCTATTCGGCTGATAAACTCGCAGGAAGGAAGGGTTCCTTGTTCGAGTGGAGCAATAACAGAAGATGATAAGTTTAGGGTCCAGAAATTTAAAGGCAAAAACTTCTCGCTATGGAAGATGTAGATGGAAGATTATTTGTATCAAAAAGATCTGTACCTACCATTCGGCGGAAAAACAAAGATGCCGACGGGTATGACAGATGAAGAATGGAACCTTCTCAGTAGAAAATCACTCAAAACAATACGGTTGTGCCTCGCAGTGTTGGTCACTTTCAACATTTCGAAGGAAACAACGACAAAGGGTTTGATTAAGGCGTTGGAGAAACTATATGAAAAACCCTCGGCCTCAAACAAGGTATTTCTTATGAAATGGTTGTTTAATATGAAGATGTCAGAAGATCTATTGCAGACCATTTAAATGATTTTAATACTATTACAATTCAGTTATGTTCTATAGGGGTAAAACTTGATGATGAAGTTCGAGCTCTGTTATTCTTGTGCTCATTGCCAGAAAGTTGGAATGGTTTAGTAATGGCCATTAGTAACTCTGTGTCTAGATCTAGTA
The DNA here is from genome assembly GCA_000404065.3 of Pinus taeda. Classification (NCBI taxonomy): domain Eukaryota; kingdom Viridiplantae; phylum Streptophyta; class Pinopsida; order Pinales; family Pinaceae; genus Pinus; species Pinus taeda. Next base: position 2,189 of record APFE031236685.1, on the reverse strand, counting down.
CTTTAAAGTTTGATCATGCTGTCGGTGCTATCCTTAGTGAGGAAATGTGACAGAAAATCTCCAGTGAGACATCAGGTAATGCTTTGAGTGCAGAGTCTAGGGGAGGAAAAATGGAAAGAGGAAAGAGCTCAGGATATCGCAGTAAATCAAGGAAAGGTAGATCCAAGTCCAAATCGGGGATAATGTGCTGGAAATGTGGAAAGAAAGGACACCTAAAGAAAGACTGTAGATCTCAGAAAGGAAAAGAAAGAGATGCACAACAAGAAAACAATCATGAAGCAAATGTGATAGGTGAGGTGTTCCAATATGCTTTTATTCTTTCTTTTGAAAATATTACTGATTCTTGGGTGGTAGATTCAGGGGCCTTATTCCATGCCACACCTAATAAGAAATTATTTTGTGACTATGTTCAAGGAGATTTTGGACAAGTCTATTTGGGTGATGATAAACCATATAAAATTGTTGGAATGGGTAAGGTTCTTGTAAAACAACAGAATCGAAACCAATGGCTACTAAAGGAGGTAATGGATGTTCCAAATCTAAAGAAAAATATGATTTGAATAGGGCAGTTAGGTAGTGAAGGTTGTGTGACAACTTTCACAGATAAAGCTTGGAAGGTCACCAAGGGATCCATGGTAATAGCAAAAGGCGAAAAGGTTGGTACATTGTATTTATGCAATGGTATTTCTAACTCTATTAATGCTTTAACTTCCAAAGGAGTAGATGTAGCATTATGGCATCATAGGCTCGGACACATGAGTGAAAAAGGGATGAAGATTCTTCACTCAAGGAATTTGTTGCCGGCTTTGAAGATTGTTGATTTGGACTTCTATGAGAATTTCATTTATGGAAAACAGAAGAGAATCATATTTCTTAGAGTTGGGAAAGAAAAGAAGAGCAAAAAATTAGAGCTTGTGCATACAGATGTATGGGGACCTGCTCAGGTATCATCTCTTGGTCTGTTATTATGTTACTTTTATTGATGATGCAACTAGAAAAACTTGGATTTATTGTATTAAGAATAAATATGATGTATTTGATACTTTCAAGAAATGGAAAGCTTTGGTTGAGATTGAGACAGGAAAGAAATTTAAGTGTCTCATATCAGAAAATCGAGGTGAATATTGCAGCAAAGAGTTTGATAGGTACTGTATAGAGCATGGAATCCACAGAGAGAAGATAGTTCCAAGAACACCACAAGAAAATGGTGTGTCAGAAAGGATGAATAGAACAATCATGGAGCATGCAAGGTGCATGAGATTGCATGTAGGATTACCTTTACAATTTTGGGCAGATGCTGTAGATACTGTTGTTTATCTAATAAACAGAGGGCCTTTAAGTTCCTTGGATGGTGGTGTTCTAGAGGAAGCATGGACAGGTAAAAAGGTAAACTACTCTTTTTTAAAGCCTTTTGGTTGTGAGACCTTTGTCCATATTAATAAAGAAAATAGAACAAATCTTGAGGCAAAGTCAAAGAAATGTACCTTTATTGGATATGGTGTTAATAATTTTGGTTATCGCTTATATGACTACGAAAATCACAAAATCATTAGGAGCAGAGATGTAATATTCAATGAAAAGGTCTTGTATAACAATCAGTTGCAGGAAAAGAAACAGGAAAAAGAAAACAAGGATTACACAGTTCTTGATGAAATCACTAAAAAAGTAAAGGTGCCTGAAAATAATAATAATCAACAACCACAACAACAGAAACCACCACAACAACAACAGGTGCCCCAAACACCTGAAAGTGGTGTTAGAAGATCTACCAGGATAAGTATACCCCCTGAATGATACTCTCCTTCATTATATTATTTATTGTTGACTGATTCTGGTGAACCCGAATGTTATGAAGAAGCAATTGCAGTTGAAGTAGAAGAAGTGGCGAGGTTAGCCATGAAGAAGAGATGGACTCCTTAATGCATAATCAGACTTGGGATTTAGTCAGGTTGCCTGCAGGAAAAACTACATTAAAGAATAAATGGGTTTACAGGTTGAAGGAAGAAGATGGAGGAAAACAGAGGTACAAAGCTAGACTTGTGGTGAAGGGGTTTGCACAGAAGAAAGGTATTGATTTTGATGAAATATTTTCTCCTGTTGTTAAATTGACTTCAATCAGAACTATTTTAAGTCTTGTAGCAGCTGAAGATTTGCATCTTGAGCAGTTAGATGTAAAGACAACCTTTCTC
>APFE031236683.1:0-14070 GCA_000404065.3 Pinus taeda | reverse complement strand
TTCTCTGATCCAGATCTCCAGCCCAGTCTGCATCAACAAAGCCACGAATATCCAACACTCTGTCCAATCCTGGTCTTCCTTAGTAGCACAAACCATAATCACTAGTGCCATGCAAATACCTGACAACCCGCTTCACTATTGTCCAGTGCTCCTTCCTTGGTTTTGACATAAACCTGCTCAATACTCCCACTGCATGTGCAATTTCTGGTCTAGTACAGACCATTGCATACATCAAGCTGCCGACTATACTTGCAGATGGAACACGAGACATGTCCTCTTCCTCTTCTTGTGTCTTGGGACACTGTTCAACAGATAACCTCACACCTACAGGAATAGGAACCTTCACCGGTTTACTATCCTGCATATTAAACCTCTGCAGAAAGAAATTTATTAGTTATATATTAATAAGTATACATATGACATGAAATATAGAGTCATTAAAAGCATCAATAAGAAGCTTACATATTTTGTTGTTGGCTTATACTCAGGGGATGTCATATCAGAGAAAACCTAATTAGAAGGTGAGGCTTATACTCTACTCTTTTTTATTTAATTATGGAAATACAAATACAAAGAAAGGGGTATTGACTATCGAGTTGCATGTGATATTGTTGTCTATATGGTTGTTGCAAATTATCTTTCTCCTTTGTTTTGATCTCAAATCCCACTCCTAGATGTCGTGCTCCACTATGTTTTAATACGATCCTAAAAAGATGGAACCCCTTCTCTTCCTAGTGACGTAGTGTTTAACATAGCTTGGAAACTATTTAAGGTTTAGTGTTTTCACAATTTTCAAGCCACTATTAGTGTTAAGGTTTTAGAAATTTTAGGATCTTCTTGAATGTCCACACATGACTAACTCCACATATCTAAGTAATGGCATTGATGCAGCATCCACTTCGTACCACCGTGTGAACAAGTTAGATCAACTTGTGGGAGGCATAGCTTCTGCATATGGAATTTGATTTAGGTGATTTTAAAATTGTTTGAAAGCTAGAATTGGTGTGTAAAATGACATCAAGAGGCAGAGAGCTATGCTCACAAATTTTTCACTCATTTCATATCCCAAAATAACTTTAGATGGATTTAAATTATAAATCTCAAAATTAAAATAGATCATAAAATATGTCACAAAAGATAATTCCTCCAATTTTTCTACCCAAAAAATATCAAAATAAATAACAAATTATCTAATAATTCATTTTAAATTAGTTAAAAAAATGTTTCGTTTCAATTTTTATTTGTAGAATTTATTTTAATGTATATTCAAGTGAAACAAGAATTGGAATTTTTTGTGTAGCATTGTCTTGTTATTCTTAATATGAAAAAGTAAAGTATTTATGTATTCTTAAAATGGAATGTGTGTCACTTTTGTGGTGAGGAGAGGAATATGTATAAAAAGAAATTACATACATAAAGCAAAATGAAAAATAAAGTGTTACTTTCCCTTTAAGTTAAGCTATGTGATCAATCAAACAAGGAAAATAGTTTTAGTTTGTTTTGCGTATGATAAAAGGTCCTATGAAGACCTATTCATCCTTTCTATTCTACAAGTAACAGGGCCTTGCAGAGATATCTTTTATGACGGGTACTGGGGCTACGTCCCGAAAGAACTGGTGACACTTCCAACAGCCAACAAATGATAGGTACTAGGGCTACATCACGAAAGAACTGGTAACACTTCGAGCAGCCAAAAAATGACGAGTACTGGGGCTACGTCCTAAAAGAACTGGTGACGCTTCCAGCAGCCAAAAGAATCAACCAAGGTATTGAATGAGGCTTTAGTGCTTCCCACACCTCCACCTATAGGGAAAGATGCCCTAAAATTTGGCCAATAGGATACCTTTGTCTCACGGAGGCAATCGAGTCTTTAGGTTCTTGGTAATCGGTTATCAGTACCGAGCACTATACAGATTGGGTAGCCCCATATAGTACCGCTCGCACTGAGCCTAAGCCGAACCCCTTCTGAATCGGGTCTCTGTGTTGCCTGGGTAGTCTTTTCCATGGATTGATTGAAGGATTTGAAGCACCCTAAAAGACAACTTCTATGTTTCAAAATGTAACATGACCATGGTGGCTTATTGGATGCCTACCCCCAATAGTCCTAACCTAAACTATAAATTATTTTGTGGCTAATGTGGGGAAATTTAGTTTGTTCAAGTTATGATTGCTTTTAGGTGTCTTCCTTCACTTATGGTGTGAAAAATTAAGCTTAAATAAACTAAGTACAAAAGGTTTTTACACTTGATTGCATTTGTTCAAAGTTTAGAGTAGCTTAATGTGTGTAGTGAAATGTGTGTGTAAGTGACAGAGTGAACATACAAGGTTTGTAATCATGTGGATATGCAATGATCCTTTTCAAAATCGTCTACTTACACAAAGTTATGTTTGTTCCTTACCTGCAAATAAAATAATGTGTGGCTCATGGGCCACTTACTTCCTTCCTATTACACTATGTGAACCTAAAAAGGGAGATGGAAAACTGAGTGCTTTGAGAAAGATTTCAGGTGCAAGCCCAGGATCGTCTAAAAGACGCAAGGGAAGCAGGGGCTACTCCCTTTCTTTAATAACTCCAGTTCCTAGTCCCAATGCTAATGAAGTAAAAATGCTTTGGCTAGTAAAAAATATGAGTGGATTATGGGCCACTTACTCCTTTGCTAATTAAGCTATGTGACTTAGGTAAAATAACAAAACAAATTGAAAAAATGTGTGGATTATGGCCACTTACTTTTCCCCTTAATTAAGCTATGTGTGAAATGTAAAATTTTTAAAATAAAGGCTAAGTAATTGCCCTACTAATACTGATTATTAAAACGATCTGAACTATCTGGAAAAAAATTGCAGAGGTGAAGGCAATTCACTAAAGGTTGCTAGTCACCCACGAAAGAAAAATTACAATGATTGTTTTTGTTCTTTGTAAACCGTGGGGTTAGGCTCTGCACAAGTGAGTGAACAGTGTGTCAATCTGCAAGAAAATGATAAGTGTTAAGCCAAATTATAGATATTAAGAGTGAGAACGATTATAAGCAATATACATTATCAATGTTCTAAATTTAAACTTATATGATTAAGGAACAACGTATTTTATAAATAATACTATACTATAAATAATTTAACTAAAAATTACAATCTCACTAAAACAATTTAGTATTGAAAAACTAAAGGCAAAATTTATACCTTTATCATAAATTCAGTTAAACTAAATGACATCCTAAGCAATAACGCAAGGCCCTGTGCAAGGAAATTAAAGTGGAGTATAAAGAAATATCAAAGTACTTTGCAAAATAAATGTAGAGATAAAAAATTATATTAATTATATGTTGTTAGTCAATCCAAAATGCATTATGTAATATTGTTTCTCAAAACTTTGGAAATGAGTGGATATTTATGGTAGGAATGTAGCTCGAATACAGAAGAGGAATAATCAAGAAACCAAGTCTACTAGAACCATTGTCCATACCAAGTAAGTGTTGGGAAGAGGCCATAATGGATTTTATTACAATTATACCAAAATATGAAGGAACAAATTTCATTATGGTTTTGGTGTTTTGACTCACAAAGTATGTCCACTTTTGTATAAAATATGCATCAAAATGGTTTCTGAAGAACAATCTGCAAAGGAAGAAAATCATTGTCAAAGTAGAAACCCACCATAAAAAGCGCTGCAGACATGATGAGCAGGAGACAACCTTTAGAATAGACTCATTCACCCTTATTGCTCACTCAACTTTATTGTGACACAAACATGTAACGCAAAAACATCAAAGGTAAGGCAAAAAGGAAAAAACGTAACGATATGATGTCAATATATCCATAAAATTGATATATATATATTATATATATATATATATATATATATATATAGCTATCTTCATTAATAAGAGAAAATTGGATAAAGTCACCGTATAAGATGACTCATCAATAGTATAATGATATATCTTATATATCTTATATATCAATAAATCAATAAATCAGAACAAGATCCAATAAGACCCATGGATAGTTGGTTCACTCATATTAATTTTGAAGCAGAAAATATTCAAATAAAAGAATTATATTTTTTGAGGCCTAGTTTAAAGAGATAATTTTTTAGTATGACCCATGATGAAATTGTAATGTTCCATCATTTAAATTATATATTTAAATATGATATAGATTTAATATTTTTTATGATATATTCCATTAAATAAATTCAATATTTTAAAATTATAATTATCTCAATTTCAGACACGGAATTAAAAAATCTTAAAAAACAAAAAATATGATTAAATATAAAATAGATTTAATGCATCAAAAAAATTATGATGCATTCCATTAAATAGACTTAACAACTTAAAATTATAATTATCTTAGTTTCACACACTGAATTAAAAAATCTTAAAAAAAAATAAAAAAATAACAGCATTAAACTACACTTCATGTTAAAATTTATAATGAATTATATAAATATCATTAAACTCATCATAGAATTTAGGTAAATAATTCAAAAATTAAAAGAAGAAACAACTCGTAAAATTTAATAATTTTAATAATTACCTTTTTAATTTTGGACAATCTCTTGACAGTATTTAACGGAGGAGGAATTGCACACTATGAATCTTTAGTATCCTATCCATGTTGGAGAGGGAAAAAAAAAATTTGTTCAAATTTCTAGCACTGTTCTATTGATTGCTCCTACTAATGGGGATGAACAAAAATGAGTCTAATCCTATATCCAATATAATTCTAAGTACAATATTCAAAACTGTCAATGTAAGAAGTGTATGTACGAATTTGGGGTTATACTTTGAAAAACTGAAGGCACTATTCTTTGTCTTGTAAAATTCACTTGATTTGTTTGTAGATATTCCAATGTACCATCCACCATAGTTGTAGAATTTTAGTGCCAATAGTAACCCAAAAATGTCTTTGCACCATCCACACTAGGGAAATAAGGTGGTTCAAAATATATCTGACACAGGACAAGCACCTAGATATGATGGACCCTTCATTTCAATGCTACCCATGGCTGCTACTACCAGCTGCTGATATGAGAAGAAAAACCTTTTCACCGTGGCTTCTATTGCCTGGAAGGCCAACAAAACATGTATTGTTGCAGCATGATAAGAACCTAAAGTGCTATGGGAGGGAAATCCATGTGAATGAAACAAATGCATAAGTGCCTCTTGGAGCCTTGGTCCACGCTTTGGATCAACTTCAACACCCATGACTTTGGGCACCAAATGCCTTAGTTCCTTGCATGCAGACCGAAGGCAATATGTTCCTGCAGGCGTACTAATGCTGCTAATTGCCAACTGGTGTTTAAGGCGAAGGAAATCATCAGTAGAGATTAAATTTTCATGGATACACTTCTTTTCATGAACATACAATACTATTATTCTTACCTTGCTTCTCTAGTTTCTTCTTCATTCACACATGTTCACCATCTTTCTTTCTTCTTTATGTCTTGATCATCCATTTTCCCATGACCTTCCTTTTGTTACTACATCAATATATTTGTCATCATCTTCTTTCATCCTATCATTACTTTTGCTACTACACTTCATCATTCATTTTCTTTATTTAACTGTCATCTTATTTTGTCATGTCATCTACTTCTTCATGTCTCTTCATTCTTCTTTGGCTATCATCTTCTATTTTCATGGATCCATCCATTTTTTCATCATTCTTCGTTGGATACTGCATTCATGAAGTCTTCTTCTTTCATTTACACTTGCAACAAATTTTTCATTCATTTGGAAATGCATCTTCTTCTTAATCCTTCATCTATATGTTTCACTGCAATCATTACATTAAATTGATTATTACATGATCTTTCTACTTCTTCCTGCAAACAATTGATCATTGATGTCAATATAAAAAGAATTAAATCTACTAAGATACATGAGTGACATCTAATGTACTCACCAATTCTCTAAGAATCCTTTTCACCGACATGGTTCATCAACATGTTAAAATTTCTTAATCATAATTTGATCCCAACCTTCTCACAGTATAATATTACTCCATCTGACATTCATTCCTTAATCAAGACTCAAGTTCTTTTATTGCACATAAAGATAGCATACAAGTACACTTTCCACCTTCATAACTACTTAGTGGTTCATTCCACAACTTGATGTTGCATCCTTTCTATGCATAAGAGTATACATGCTACATAATTACATGTGCTACCAGAATAATGCATGTAGGCTTGAATCAACGGTGCTTACGAAATACCTAGGGAAATCCACTTTCTTATGGCTAGACTTTTACAACTTGGACAACACTTTGGAATGTTGGGTATAACATCCCTCTTCTTTTCTCTTTTCAATAAAATAAATCAATAACTTTAATTTTCACTTGACTTTAATTCAGTCTAAATTTGATTGAACTTGTCAACTCTAACTCTACTTTATGGTGACTCCTTATTTAAACCAATCTTAGAAAATAATTTAAAACAAATTATATATCATAAAATATCCATAAGAGGAATCCACATAAACCATAAAAAAAACTCTACATTTCACTACAAGTCTTGAAATGTATAATACATTATTGTCTTCGATATAGAGTCCCATAATTTTTTTCAACAACATTTAAAACATTACCAAATTCTAAAGATGACTTGTGAAAATTGCTTATTTCATTCTTCTTTTGTCTCTAATTCTTTCATTCTTTCCAATTTTTCTCTCATCTAACTTCTCCATTGCTATTTTCTTTAGCGTGAAGGAGAGAGTAATGGCTCCCTTATCTGTGATTGCCTCCTCTTTTTTATGAGTTCCTTCCCATTTAATTTACAAATTTGCTTTTAACAAACTAACAATTTGTTAATCAAAGAGAAAGGAATCACACTCAAATACAACTATTGCTACAACTGCAAAGAAATACAAAACAATAAATATGAATTGCAAAACTAATGCCAAGTCCATTGAATGGTTTTGCATTTATCATTTAAATCTTTATCAAAATCATTGTTGAATTGATACTTAAAGGTGGTGGAGAGGATCAATTTGTTTTCAAAACTTTTTCTCACTCCTCTTTTCGAATTGTAGAGGCACTAATTGTGTTGAATGTTGTCTACATTTTGAATGTCGATGGTGAGTCTTGCATATTTCTTGGAAACGAGTATATAATTTGGGATAATTGATCATAGTTCCACATAGTGGCTGCTCATCCAATATGATGGTTCCTATTTAGGGCTATTAAGCTCATAATATTAGGATCTTCAGTATTAACTATGGTGACTACATCTCCTTAATCCACTCGCATTCACGGTTGAATGCCAAAGAAAGTTTACAACTACTTCCAAACGACTCTTGCACACTGCTCAAATGTTGGACAACGGTTTTGCATGTTCTTGCATTCATGACCTTCCTTGTGGGTAGTGATGACTTCTTATTTATTTTTTCGAAGGTTTTGTGCAAAATATGTTGTTCTCTTTCTACAAACCCTCAATCCACAACACCCTTGGTTCCTAGCAATCTCTCGAGTTTTTGACCAGCTTCCTGTATTACTCCTTACCAATGCTCTAATAACATTGTTGGCTTTAATAGCCCACAACAAACACACGAAAAAAATTACACAAAAAAATATGAAGGAACAAAGGGATCAAGAAAACCCTCTAAGGGGAAAATCTATTAAATTATATCATTCCCCTAATATTAATTTAGTGTACAAATAGTCCCTTATATGACTATAGGTGATCATCTCAACTAATTCTATAAATATCTCCATAACTTCCCTCATTTAGTAGAAAATCTATTAAATTATGTCATTCCCCATTATTAATTTAGTGTACAAATAGTTCCTTATATAACTATAAGTGACCATAAAAACTTATTAATTTAGTGTACAAATAATACCTTATATAACTATAAGTGACCATAAAAACTTATTTAATTCAACTAAGTCCATAACTATTTCCACAACTTCCCTTTTCATGTAAACTTGTAAATTAATACATAGTATAGCACATTACAAATTCATCATATCAATTTATCAAACATCACACCTATAAACTGTTCCTTCAACATAAATGTGTTTTTCCTTTTTTTTTTTAATAATTCAGGCAATAGCATTAGCATTACTTTACTGAAAAAATATTTACAAGATTATCTATGCTTACCGACCTACTTCATGAGAAATCGGACCAATAACATAATAATAATAATACTTTCTTCTCTATAAACAATTTAAACTTGAAATAAGAAACTTAAGAAATAAGAAACTTTTTTAATGATTTAACTGATAATCAGACCAATAACATAATAATAATACTTTCTTCCCTATAAACAATTTAAACCTGAAATAAAAACTTGAAAAATAAGAAACTTCTTTTATGGTTTAACTGATTGCTATCAAACCCTATTGCTATTTTTATTTACAACTAGAGTCTGTTGTACTTTAGAGGACAAAAGCAACTAAAGAAAACATGTATTTATATAGAAATTCAACTTGAATGGTAGTAGGGAAAGCGTCTTCCTCTTCAGAAGACGTGAACTCTTGAGAGGTTTACAGAAATAATATAATAGATAACTAAATTCAATTTAAGTATTTTTGAGAGGTTTAGAGAAATAAATCGATTTGAATAATTCAAATCAATCCTTGTACCCGCATATTTAATCAAAATTTACAGGATTGAATGAAACTATATTGCTGGGTACGTTGAGGAAGAGATATGCCTTCAAAAAATAGAATTGTGTAGAGGTTAAATGTCAAGAATGATGCACAATAAAACCACATCATTCTGTAGAATAGTGAAATTGAGAAACATAATATCACAATGAAATTGAGAAACATAATATCACATTCTTTGGTCATATAAATGAAATTGTAAAACCTCTTTAAGTTGAATTCGCAACCAAAACTTCATTACAAAATCATCTGGGCATTATGATGCAGGTCCCACATCACAACCTTTACATTAGTAAAATGGGTGAACAATATATGGCCTCCTCCCATTTCATTGTTTTCCCAATTTCTACACCTGCACGTTGGGCATTTTATTCTAGGGCCTCCGCTCATTTCATTGTTTTGGCCATCGTGATAACTTCAGCACTACACAATTATGTTCATTTTATGAACTTCAGACTGATTCGGTAAAAGTGATTAACAGACGTGTCTAATACTGCGTCAGACGATGAGGGGCAGCTAGAGCCCAACTTGAGTTTTAAGACGTTGCTCTTTCTCTCATTTGGACTCCATGATCGCTATCCATCAACAACGTCACTCCATTGCCAATTTCCTTCCTGCGCATCCGTCCATCCTGGGTTGGCCGGTCGATCATGGCAGCAACCTGGAGGTGATTAACCAGCATTTTGGCGTTGTAATGCTGATCTCCTCTGATGGGCCATGCCAAGATAGGAACGCCCTGGATGACGCTTTCAACAGTGGAATTCCATCCACAGTGCGAGAGAAATCCTCCCGTGGAGGGATGAGAGAGTATGAACAGCTGAGGCGCCCAACGACGGATTATCAAACCCAATCCCTCGATTCGACCTTCGAAGCCCTCTGGAAGCACGTACTCTCCTCCTCCGCCATTACTACCCTGATGATCATGAGGACGATGATCAGGATGAGGAGGAGGACGGCGATGGTTCTGTAAAACCCAAATGAATGGCTTCTGGGCAGCTTCCAATCCAAGAGCGAGCTGTGTCATCTCTTCATCGGAGGGACCGACTATGCTGCCGAAAGAAACGTAGAGAACTGATGCAAACGCCTTGGAATTCAACCATTCCAGACATCGGTCTTCATCGATACCGCTCTTCCTGTTGCGGATGGCGCTATCATGCGTTATAGCAGTACATGGTTCTGACTGATTCCAGAAAGAAGAGAAGGGCAGAAAAGGCCCTGCTGCCCAGATGGGCTTCTCTATTTCCTTTTCTCTGTGTTCGATGAACGGAAACTCCAGCTCCCAGCATGCATTGACCAAAATTCCCACGCAGCCTTCGACCCCGTTCATCCACGACGGGGATTGGGACCTCAAACCAGGAGGAGGAGGCGGAGGCATTCCTTCAGAAACGTTTTGATACTTTCACCACAAACTTCATGAAACGTCAGCGCTGGGCGAATGTAACACAAAAACCGTGGTGGAAACCCAACAATGGTTCTATCATCAGTTCATTTCAAAAATTTCAGCGCGCCTTGAAATTCAAATTTCAAAGTTTGAAGGGTTTTCAAAATTCAATCATATATGTATCATATACAGAGGTGCATCCACTCAAAACTCAAATCTGAAATTTGAAATAGAGGGACCCCAAAACTTACAGAAGCAACAGCAGCACGGGGATCGCCATTACAATTCAAAAATCTCTAAAAGTGAAAGTATTTCGGACTGGATACTGAAACTGTAAATTACATAATGGATTACAACAGGTTGCTGATATATATGTTGGTTTTTCATAGCGATTTCAAATTTGAATTTTATTTGCCCGCGCACAACCTCATGTATGCCATAACCTCCAAACGCATGGCATGCGATTTCAAATTTGAATTTTATTCGCCCGCTCACAACCTCATGTATGCTAGATGCCATAACCTCCAAACACATGGCGTATTGTCAACGCAATTATGGCGGATCTATCATGCGCATAATCATGTGTATGGTGGATCATGTGGCATCGACATAAGCCATGGTTGATGAACGCGGAATCGGAATTTGTTAGCCGGAGAAATGATGCACACGGCTGACCACCAAAGCCGATGTCAGAACCCGTTTCACGGCTGACCACCAAAGCCGATGTCAGAACCCGTTTCCCAACACTGTCTTTAAGCTCTATTAAAGGTGCATTTATAATTCTATAGCGGTGGAAATAGGAGTTGCCGTGTCTTGTCATGGGTGGTATACAGTGTGTTAGCTTGAAAAACAATTTAAATTTAATGCACTGTGGCGGCTCTAAAATATTTAATGCTGGCACTGTACTGAGTTTTATAACATGATTTGATCTGACTGTGGCGGTGCCGTGGAAGGCACGCCTGTAAGTTTTCAGAGTGTGAAGTGTGTACGGTTAAGACCCGTGACACCCACGGCAATTGCTATTTCCACCTCCATAGCAAAGTTAATGCTATGGAGAGTACTGTCAGAGTCATGGACCATATCATCGACCATGCATCTAAAGTTTATCTGTCTCCGGCATCCCTCTCCGGCGATGCGTCCCTGCCCGCAGCCACCAGCAGCCTGCAGCCCTCCGGCTAGGAAAGGACTCCAGCCTCCACCAGGAAATACTGACGTGACCGCTGGATATTTCAGCAAGGTCGAGGAAGGGACAGGTTTATTTATTTTCCGATAAGTGTACAGCTCTGGAGATTTCTTCACAGATACGCCTTCAATGCTATCTCCGTGCCCAAAAATTCAAATGCTTCTTCCGCGCCAAGAATTTCACAACAGACTGGTGGTTGCCCAAAAATTCAAATGCTTCTTCAATGCCAAGAATTTCACAACAGAAAGCTGGGTTAGGAAAATCTTGAAATGAGCTCATGGGGCACGAGAGACTACGCCTATTGCAAATGCCAAACTCACGATAGAAACTCCATGGCATCGAGCTACCTTCCACTGATGCTGTGTGTTCTGCTCTCCAGACGTTTAACACTTCTCTGCACCACAGTTGCGTGATACTATTGTTACTTCATACGACTCCTCCACACCAGCGGGACTACAATAATTTGCAACACACGCTCTTCTTGAGTTCGCATTAAAGCTGGGGGCAGATTGTGGCGTCTTTAGAACTATAATCTCAGCGACGGCCTCAATGAATTGAGCTTGCAGCAACAGCTTTATATTTTTCTACTGTGATGGAAGAGGGGGTCACTAGTTATTTATTCCATGGGAGCAGCTGGTTACGCACGGCATTCCAATTAATACATGTAGCTATATTTTGAGCGTTTCATTATAGTAGCTATAGTGTGAGAATTTCATTATGTAGTGATGTGTGTATAATAAGAGTGAGAGCCATATAGTGTAAGAGTTGTATCTGTTTATGGTTAGAGAAATTGAGTTCGCTATCTCGACGTGTAAGTAAATACATTGTTCTCACTCAGACCATCTATTGAGATTGGTATGGGATTTTACAAAGACAAGAGGCAGAATAATACGGTCCAAGAATGAAGAAAGCTGCAAGAACTTTTCGCTATCTCGACCTGTAGGTAAATACATTGTTCTCACTCAGACCATCCACTGAGATTGGTATGGGATTTTACAGCAACGAGAGTCAATAATACGGTCCAAGTATGAAGAAAGCTGCAAGAACTTGCATCTCTTCCAAGTCCTGACATCGTCATTTTATCCCTATGGTTCGATCAGTGTGCATTTGAAACTGTAACAACTATTTGTAAAAGATACTACAAAAACTCTGTTTTGATACTTGGAAAATGGAATAATGGCACGGTATCATTCACTATGTTAATTTTAATTTGACAATACTTGGAAAATGGAATAATGGCAGGTATCATTCACTATGTTAATTTTAATTTGACATGCCTATAACTATAGTCTCTATGTTTTATTTGATGCGATGTATAATATGAATGACTATGATTTGGCTTATAATTTTCGTTTTACTAAAATAAACACGGGCAAGCTAAAAAAATGGTTATATCTATGAGAAATATTTTTTATTGATATTTTAGATGATATTTTAATGGTTGAATATAAATATGTTATTGTTACTAGGTACGGAATTTTTAATTTTACTATACATGTTATTGTACAATTTAAAAAATATTATAAAAAATATTATAGAAGTGTTGAATTTTCCTTAGGCCCTAGATCTAGTCTATGACTAGATCTTAACACATAAACACACTAGGAACCTCAACATAAAATAAATTTGCACGACGGAAATATAAAAATAATGAAACCAATTTAGTGCACAAATTTATATGACCCAAATCTTGACCTTTATTAATCCATCAATAAAAAGTCATTAGGTATCTCGTACCAAGGATCATGGCCCTTTAGATATATGATACAACTAGTATACATAGTATACACAAATACACAATGTGTCCATTGAATGATCTAGGGCTTGATATCTACTTCTTTAGATCTATAATATTCACAACAAAAATCACAGAGAAAGGCTCATTTCTTCCTCTATACAAACACCTAATCAGAACCAATTTAGTCCTTCAAATACACTACATAATAAATTGTAATACATGTTCACACTTCCATCAATGAACAGACTTCAAGTATCAACCCATCCACTCCTTTACTTCTCTTGGAAGTGTTCATGATGACCTTAGCCTCTCTTTGCTCAACCCTACATGGTTGTGGCTTGTCCTACAAGCCTACACAAAGACTAGGACCTCCTTACTACCCTTATGTAGATCTCATCTATCTATGGATCAGATTCAAATTGTCATTTGACCATCGACCAAATCCCCTACACTCTACTAAACCTTCAATCGGGATTTTTTATCCCTTTATTATACCCTCGATCCATTGTTCAGGCCAACAACCCAACTCCTAGACCAACGACCAGTTTCTTTTAGTTGTGGCCCTCTACACCAAGATTGTGACCACAAGACAAATCCTTGATTATACCTTTAGCCACACCCTCTTCCCTTTTTTTTATCTTGTACAATGGCTAGTTCTCTATCTCTTAAGCCATTCTCATCCCATACTTCTATACAGGGAAAATTTTAAGAACCCCCCCTAAATTTACAAATATAATAAATGGGCGAATCTCCATGGTATATAGGAAAAATGGAAGGCGAATTTATCAATAATATAATATGTATATATAATTTTTTGGCGAATCTCTCACCAGGCATGGTGAATATTTTACTCAATTATAAAATCTTGTAAGGCCTTGGCGAGTCTTTCACTAAATAATAAAACTTTGTAAAGTCCTAGTGAATTTTAGCATTGTGAACTCTTAGAGAATTTTTTGAAAAAGTATAAAACCATATATGACAAGAGCCACATGGTGGCAATATCACTATTTTTTTTCTTCACATTTCCACGACATGGAACTTGTTTATAAAATTATAAAAAAACCAACCAAGTCCCTTATAATATGTAGGTAAGCTTATAACAGAGTCTGATACCTCTACTATGCTTGTCTTCATTCAAGTGTCATAGCTACT
>APFE031236681.1:0-12316 GCA_000404065.3 Pinus taeda | reverse complement strand
ACCATCCTTTCTTGTTTCATTTGGAAGTGGGTGAGCTTGTCAAAGTAGAGGAAAACTCTTGCTGGACCCTGGGAGGAACTTGCACAACACCAAGGCTCAGGTTGTAATGGTTTTCTTTTTTGTTTCCTTAATACAAATAAGTCCATTCTTCTCAATGATTTGTTGTTAATGAATTGTTTCATATACTCCTTGGTCTATATGTTGAATATGCTTTGTTTTATGAAATATTCAGGTGTTATGTAATCGTTTGATTGTTAGTGTATGCAGGTTTCAAAGTGAAGAAGGAGCTCATCTGGATCGACGAGGCTGGACTGGTGCAACAAGCATTGGACTTGAGGTAGGATCGAAAAACACTTGGTTTCTCATAGAATAATGTATGTTTAGAGAAGGATTGCTCTTAATTGTCTTGTTTGTCACTAGAGAGTCTTAGACTCCTAGGGAGGTTAGTTTTGTCAGCAAAAATAACTCTTTCCACATGACAGAGACAATATGCCCCAAGTAGTGTACCTCAATATCAAAAGAAACTATAGTTGCTGAGCTTAGCATACAACTAATTCTCTCTCAACAAACTCAACACTGCTGCTAAATTCTCAGCATGCTCTTCCTGATTTTTAGAATATACCAACATATCATCAATGAACACAATAACAAACTTATCCAAATATGGATGCAACAAACTATTCATCAAACACATAAATGTAGCTGGAGCGTTAGTTAAGAAAAATGGAACTACAACAAACTCAGAATGCCCATACTTTGTCCAGAACATAGTCTTTTAACTATCCTCTTCTTTGATGTGTATCTAATGGTATCCAAATCTCAAGTCAATATTCGAGAACATTGCTGCTACCTACATCTGATCGAACAAGTCATTAATCCTCAACAAAGGGTACATGTTCTCGATAGTCACTTTGTTGAACTTCCTATAGTCAATGCATAGTCTAAGAGTACCATCTTTCTTCTTCACGAACAATACCGGTGCACCCCAAGGTGATACACTTGGCCTAATGTATCCCTTGTCCAACATTTCCTTCAACTACAATTTTAGCTCAACCAACTCAGGCGTGATCATCCTATAAGCTGATTTTGATGCTGGAGATGCCCCTAGCACTAACTGAATAGAAAATTCCACTTCCTTGTGAGGTGGAAACTCTGTAATGTCCTCAGGGAATACATCCTGAAACTTTTGCAAAACTAGGTACCTACTCAACACATATTCATCGTTAAACTCCTTACCCTTATCACTAGAAATGTGTGCTACAAATAACAGACACCCTTTCCTCTGGCTACGCTTTTCTTTCATAGTTGTCACCATCCTCACTGATGTGGCTTTCTTCTTACCCTACAAGACTCTTGGTTCCCCATTATCATTAATACACTCAATAGATTTATCATAACACTATACCTTGGTTCTATGAAGATAAAACCAATCCATGCCCAACAACATATAGTATGATCCTAATCACTTCTTTGTACTTGTAGCCAACTACACTAACCAAGACCCTGCATGCAATTCCTTACTCAAACCACACTTATCCACCAAGTGAGGAATAACATAGCTATAATTATATCCAGGGTCAATCAAAATAGAAATAACTTGATCACAAATCTTACCATTCATCTCAATGATAGATTCCTGGTGTTCTACCTGTCAATTGTCCATTGCTGCATAGATATGAGGAATGCTTTGCCCAACATCCCCAACAGTCTGTACCTCCTAAGAACTATATATCTGAGGCCTACCACCCTGATTCTATATAAAATTTATCTTAAGGTGTTCCTTGTCACATGTCCAACACTAAAACCAACCAATAACCACACCTCTATGTTGTTGTTGCGACTCATGTCCCTCTCTAGCTGCATTAAACTTCTTTTGCGATGCCACATTCTCTTTTCATGTACATGGTGAGGCCTTTTCCTCTTAGGCTTCCATTTACCTTTACCTTGGTTGAAGCTTCAAGATATTGGTTTGAGTGCATCTAAGGGTATGGTTAATCCTCCTTGGTTGAAGCTTCAAGATATTGGTTTGAGTACTACTCTTTAAACTTAGTAGTATATTAAAGAGCTATAATATAAGGAAAAACTTTGTCTATAGGGCCCTTTAAGCCCTAATACTTGATGCTCCAATGTTGGAAATCCTACTTCTTACAACAAAGATGTGAAATTTCTACACATTTGTTAATATTAAAATTTTTAGCATTTTGTTAGCTCAATATTATTCAACCTAGACTATAACTTCGTAGGAGTATAACAAAAGAGTATAAGTCGACCCACCATCATGCATGTTTCATGATTATTGTAGTTTTACCTACCCTAGTTGTATTATTGAATGATGAATTAATTACATTCATACAACTCTCTAATAAGCCTTTTTGTGTGGACCCAATCATCCCTAATCTTCATTCATTGATTTACTTCTCCCATCACTTGTTCCCATTGACATCTAAAAAAGACCACATTGCTTTCCAAGAAGAATATTATACAAATTTCCAAAACTAACTTGTCACTATTGAAGCCAAAAACAAAAAAAAATGACATCACTTCCTCATTAGTTACCCTTAATTCAAAGATTTACTTAGTTGATAAACCCAAGGGCCCCAATTCCCATGAGAAAGCACTACACCATGAAGATGTTTCATCATCCCATTTTTACTCCTTTTCTTGATATCCACGCCTTCCTAAAGTAGATTTGAATACATTTGATGGCCTTGCATTTGCATGGGTGTCCTATATTTAGATCCAGAGTGTGGGTAATAGTGGCAATGGAACAAGAATTCCCACCATGGATGTACTTCTTGGACTTGATTTTTTTATCTTTATGAATGCTTTGAAATTGATAGTCATCGTTTGGGCCATTTGACCAAGCTTAAACAATCAAGTAAAACTAAAGACTACATCGCTGCTTTCAAGTAATTAGATTTTTTCATAAAAGGCATGTTAGCCACCTTTTCCAATGAATGTTTTATAAGTGGTCTCAAGGATGAAAATTGTGTTTATGTTTCAATGGTTTTCCCTTGTAATTGGTTTGAAGCTACTGGATGATCTAAAGAAACATAATATATGATCCATTCTCCACTAAAAAATGGTAGAATGACCACTTAACCCTAATTAAAATGGCAAAATGACAACTTAAAAGGTATTTTATACAACTATGATGATTCATGGTCAATTTAATGAGTTTTTACTTTATGGGGTGAATAATATAAACTTCAAAAACTGGAGTTTACATATACGATCACAAAATTCAAGTCAGTCACTCACAATGTAACACCCTCCTACCACACTTACCCAAGCTTATCGGTCCACTAGGGTACTATGATATGATTCAACCTCCTATATCACCTTAAGGAAGTGGAACTGACAAACCAAAACCAAATTGACGTTCCTCAAGAGCCACAAGACCCACAAACTAGTCTAGGTGCCCAAGCCCTGAGTTAACTTAGCCTGCATCCCAGTAAATGTAGACTTTGCCACTATGTTCTGTGCCAATGACCCCAAG
This sequence comes from Pinus taeda, assembly GCA_000404065.3. Taxonomy (NCBI): domain Eukaryota; kingdom Viridiplantae; phylum Streptophyta; class Pinopsida; order Pinales; family Pinaceae; genus Pinus; species Pinus taeda. Next base: position 8,817 of record APFE031236681.1, on the reverse strand, counting down.
ATCTAAGCCACTTTTTTATCGCTAGGATCGACCTCTGCCTAGAACTTGATGAAACTCTAAAAAATGATAATTAGTAAGGGGACAAGGCCTTTATTTTCTTCAATTTCCATTATTTTTCATTCATTTTCCTCCTCACATGCAATATGTGGCCTTTCACCTTCCTATTCTCCATTTTTTCATTATTTTCATAATTAAAGGCCAATTATTTCCAGTTTTCCTTTCCAAAGCCTTTCCCATTTCCTTTCCGAAGCGTTCGTAATTTCCTTTGCCAATTTCCCTTTAGCCCTAAAAAACCAAATGAAGACCCAATAGGATGTTTTTCCCAGCATTTAGCTTGGAATACGTGTCTCATGACCTTGGTATTATTTTGCCTTTATTAACTTTATTACATGGATTTTTAACCTAAGGCTATGACAAACCCCTTCCCCTTAGGGGAACACCATCCTTGGTGTTCAATGACACCTACAACTAGCAAAACAGTTGAAAGACAAAACATACTGCCCATGGAACATTATAACTTAGCTCAATTTAGTATTTACAATGAACAAGCTGTTGAAAAGAAATACCGTGAAGACAAACATAACGACAAGACAACCATACCACTTATTGGAGCTTTATAATATATCTCATGGAAATATTTACATCCATATACATATATACATATGCCAAATCTGCTTTACCTCAATTGTAAAATAAGGAAGGATACATTGCTTGCATCTGATCAACCATCTCCCATGTAGGTTCACTGGGTCCAAAGTGCTTCCACTGCACTTTAACCTGCTCAGTCCAGAGCATGAGCATATTTCTCCGCAAAATTCACTAAGGTTCCAGCAGGAATTCTCCTTTTGGATCCACCTGCAATATAGACCAATCAATAACATGCTCAACATCATTTACATATATTTTAAGCAATGAAATATGGAAAACATCTTGGGCTTTCATTTTCGGAGGTATTGCAAGTCGATAGGCCACCGGTCCAATCCTCTTAAGGATGTCAAAAGGTCTACAATACTGAGGTGCTAGATTCGCAGATGGCCTAATCCTCAAGGATATCTTCTTGGGATTGATGCACAAATACACATGTTCCCCAACCTGAAACTCCTTAAATGCCCTGTGTTGATCTGCATAACTCTTTTGTATGTCCTATTCTACCGTTAGATTCTTCTTTATAACTTGAATTTCATGTTGCAAGTCTACCAACACTTCTGGTCCCATCAATAATCTATTCGCTAGATCACTGCAGATGATGGGAGTATTAAAACTTTGTCCATGAAGTGCCTCAAACAGACTCATCCCAATGAATCCGGATACCCATTGTTGTAAGAAAACTCAACCACTAGAAGATACTCTTCCCACTTCCACTACTGATGCATCACATACATCGTCAAGATATCCTCCAACATCATCTAGAGCCTCTTTGTTTGTCCATCTCTATGCGGATGATAAGTTGTGCAGAAAGCCAAATCTATATCAACCCTAAAAATAACTCTTTCTAGAACTTGGAAGTGAAATTGGCATCTTTCTTCAAAACAATATTCTTTTAAACACTATGAAATCTCACTATATCTCTGATGAAGACTTGTGTTACCTCACTAGACAAATTAGTATATTGCACTGGAATGAAGTGTGCTACTTTTGTCAACCTTTCCACCACAAACATGATGGAATCATGTCACTTAGATTTACTTGAAAAACCTATAATTAAATACATGGATGTAGCACCCTCCTCCCACATCTACCCATGAAACTAGCCAACTGGGGTCAACATGAGACGAGAGGCTACTATGATTGTATTTGACCTCCTATGTGACTTCTATGTTACTATTGTGACTCATGCCACTGTCTAGCAGCATTAAACTTATTTTTTTGTCCCACATTCTCTTTTCATCTACATGCTGAGGCCTTTTCCTCTTAGGTTCCCATTTACCTTTACCTTTATCTTTTTCCTTCCATCCTTGCTGAGATTCATTCTTACGCTTTAATTGTTCCTACAAATGCTTCAATTTCCCAATAAATTCCTCAAGTGACCGAGACTCATCATACTGAATCCGATCTCTAAATGCTAATGGAAAACCATTGGAAAATCATTGAACCTTATCCTTCTCATCAGTAAGATATGATACATACCTCAATAGCTCGAGAAACTTGGTTGTGTACTCTTCCTCTATCATTGATCCAATCTTTAGGTCATAGAATCCTTTAGTCTTATTGTCATAGTACCTCTCTAACAAGTACTTCTTCCTAAAAATCCTTTTGAATTCCTGCCAACTCAGGTCATCTGTCTTGATGTCTCTTACTTGCTTAACATCTTCTGACTAGATATCCACTTTATTGTTCAAGCTGAATATAGTTATTATGGCCTTCATGTTATCTGTGTACTCATGCAACTCAAATAATGTTTTCATCCCAAGTATCCAAGGCTCTTCATCTTCCAGCTTTTTCACATCTCTATTAAAAGTAGGTGGTTTTATCTCTTAAATTCATCTGGCAATTATCCCCTATCACTCCTCCTGTAAGGATGATAATGATGACGATCATGATGTCTAACAGTACTAGAACTAGAATAATACCTCTACTCATCACCCCTCCTATCTGTAGTGTCCAACAACCTGCCATCTCTCATTTTATCATATTTATCTGACCTATGTCTACCAGGAGACCTACTACCATATGCCCCATTAGTTTTTTCCTCCTGTCCATGGCTGATCCAAAGCGGTGCTTGATGTTTCAAGTATGACAAACTCTTGTACCTATATGGTCCAATCATTATCTATCTTACAACTCCTTATCTCTTACTTCAAGTTCCTCAATGTATCTGCCAAATCATAAGTGTGCCCTGCACCACACTACTCATCTGATGCATAGGGAGATTTTATGTAGTCTACCACCTTGGTAGCCATTTGATATTTTTCCTGCAATGAATAATATGTCAAATAAACCAAATCACAATAAATCAACATACCTTAGTATAGCTCGGGGAGTATACCTTGTCTACAAGATCACCAAATCAACGTGATACATGTATAACATGATCATAACTGAACATAGGCATACACAAATAAACGTATCAACACGTAAACATCACTCTAGTTAGGGTCCAGTCTTCAATGCAAGGCCTTATAAAAAATGCATTTTATGACCTCATGCATGACAACAAACATTACTCCATTGTACACATTGCTAGATGAAACCAACAATATGTATAAGAAATGCCTAACTAACTACACATACACATAAATGCATGTATTCAAGCATTAACGATCAATTCTTGTAATCAACCTACAAGACTGATACATGTAATGAAAATATTCAAGAATGTAACCTAACATACAAGGATGTAAGTATGTGACATAAAATCAACTAGTAAGCAACATGTAACAATATTTAACAAATCACATACTCATGACAAACGCATTTCACACAATGAACATCAAATTCTTGGTGGCGACATTACTACAACCATAATCAACCATCAATCAAATGTAACAAGCACACAGAATGCAAGTGTAAGGGACACACACATAATTGATATGCGTGCATGACCAACACACACTGCCCATCCAGTCCGAGGGGTGAGCCATGCTCTGATACCACTTTGTAACACCCTCCTCTCACATCTACCCAAGTAACTAGCCAACCAGGGTAAACATGAGAGGAGAGGCTACTATGATTGAATTTGACCTCCTATTTTACCTTAAGGAAGTGATATCAATGGAAACATCACACAAAGTCATCCATGCTTGGAATATGGCACGAGGGTGATTGGCTGAAGAGAGGCTTGGCTTAGCTAATATACAGCTGGGCGGAATGTGGTAGTCCCATCTTTAGCTGGTTTTTGCAATAATTAATGAGAAATTGTTTCACTTGGTTTTCATGTGTAAATGTACTGGTTTATATGTCAATTTTATGGCTGATATATTTATGGTATTTCTGTTGTTACTATGTTGGTTATATATATGTTTTTTTTCAACAACTATGTATGTATCTATGACCTAATAGATGATAATGTAAAAAATGACATGAAGGAACAATGGTTTTGAGTGATTCTGAGATAAGTATGAGATCCTTATGCTTAATTGTGTTGTTTACACCTATAGATTACATGTTGGTGATATGTTTGACGAAATGCTTATCGTGGCTAGTAGGGGTCTAGTGAAGGACTTGTTGAAGTATTTGCTTTATCATCATTGTTTCCCTGTTATTTTACTACTCTTAATGTATCATTTCATTCTGGACAGTGACCTAGTCTCTGGGTTGGAAAAAGATGTTCAAATCCCAGGGATGCTGACATAAAATTGGACAAATGATTCCTTGGATGTTGGTTTGTAGGCCTGTGAGAGCGTCGAGAGGGAAAGTGATCAAAAAAATCAGTGGGACCGAGGGGTAGACTACCTGAAGTGTTGGTATGGTTCTCAGGGGTCCTGTAGCTAATGTGGAAGGTCTATATGTTATGTTTTCGTTGATTCCATTTCCTTAAGGTCATATAGGAGGTTGAATTCAATCATAGTAGCCTCTCGTTGCATGTTTAGCTTTGTTGTTCGAGTACTTGGGTAGATGTGGGAGGATGATGTTACATCATATCTCTCACTTGACAAGCATTAATTTAGGCTCGTGGAAAAAAAAATTGCTCGAAAGGAAGGGATCAATTATGAGGATACTTTTTCCCCCACAACAAAATGGGCTTCCATCCATACTATATTTTCCTTGGAAGATCAAAATGGTTGGAAAGTCCATCAAATGGATGTAAAAACAGATTTCTTAAATGGAGATATGAAATATAATAATTTTATGTCTCAACCAAAAGGATTTGTTGTGAAGGATCAAGATCACAAAGTATGGAAGCTTGTCAAATCCTTGTTTGACCTTAAACAAGCACCGCGAGCCTCTTATGCGAAATTTACTGAGCATCTTCTGAAACTCAATTTCACACACTATGAGCTTGATGATGCAAGTTTGTTTGTAAATAAAGTTGGAAAAATAATGCTATATCTCGTGGTGTATGTAGATGAACTTCTGATAACAGGGAAAAATGAAAATTTCATTGCATCGATGAAGAAGGATTTGAGGAAAGGTTTTGCAATGATAAATTTGAGATATGTTCACTACTGTCCTTGTATTGAAGTAACCTAACATCTGAAGTTTATATTCCTCTTTCAAAAGAAGTACATTGGAGACTTGTTGAAAAAATTTGGCATGGTTGAGTGTAATCCTTTGACTACGCCAATGGAACATAATTTAAAGCTCAAGTCCATTGAAGTTAAAGAATTATAGGATGCAACAAAGTACAGATAACTCATAGGAGGTCTCAACTACCTGAATACTACTAAATCGTACATTTAATTTGTTGTTGGAATCCTATATAAGTTGATTTAAAAGCCTTGTGAGGGTCATTGGTCTACTACACAAAGACTTCTAAAGTACTTAAAGGGAACTCAAGGCTTTGGATTCATGTATATACAAGTGGATGCCTTCATCTTGATTAGATACTTTGATTTAGATTTTGATCGAGATAAAGAAACTGGTGTATCTACTTTAGATTATGCTATGAATTTTGGATTAGGAGTTGTCTCCTGGAGGTCACAAAAATAATCAGTTCCACCAGGTTCCACAATTGAGGCAGAATATGTGCCAACACCTGAAGCAACAAAGGAAATTGTATGGCTCCAGAAAATTATGGAAGATTTGCAGGAGAAACAAGTGCATTCAACTCCTCTTTTGATTGACAACACTTCTGCAATAAAGTTGGCCAAGAACCCAAAGTTCCATGATCAAACTAAGAACTTCAATACAAAGTATCAGTTGATTCAACATCAAGTTGAGACCAAGACTATCTACCTATGAAATTGTTTCACAACTAGGTAAATTGGAGACATCTTCACCAAAGCAGTTGGAAGTGGAAAGTTTGAAAGATTTAGAATGATGCTTGGACTCACCAATATCCCTTCAGATTAAGGCGTGGAATTTTGACACCTAATCCCAAGGGATTCAAAAATTCATGTAAATATTGTAAACAAAAAAATAAAGAGGCATTAGAAGATGAATCCCAATGGTCTCCCTCTCCTTGTATATATCCATGTTTTCTCTTAATGCAAAAGAAATTCATTCAGAGTTACAAACACAAACATGGACTCACATTATGAGGGAGGTGTTGTCACCTAATGTTATATTTAAAAATAATAAAATAATACTTTCATTAACAAATTTGAAAATAGTAATAACTAAACAAATCAATGTTCCCAAAAATAAAATGCTTCAAATTTCACCTTAATTTTACATCAACATTATTTGGAGAAATAAATTAATTAAAAGAAAAAAATAATTTGACTTCTTAGTAGGAGGGAATATGTACTTCTTCACTACTTAATTGACTTAATATGGAGTTAATAGATGGCATGTAAAAATATTATTATTGAGATTATATGATGTATAATTAATTTAAGATTCTAGTTGACATTCAATTTGTAAAAGAAAAATATATTAATAACAAAAAATTAGTGTCAACCATACATAAAAATTCCATATTAAGTAACACAATTCTCTATCAATTTTACAAAAATAAAAGTAAACTAATTTAAATAATTTTTCTTTTCTTATATTTTGACTTTCCATTGTCATTTATTCCATTCTCAATATGTAATATTTAAAAAATATCAATAATAGAAAAAATTAATGTGAGGTATAAATAAAATATCTCAATATGCATGTTCAATAAATTTTTTTAGCACCATATATTTATGGAGAGAGAAAGAATGAGAAATTTCATATTCTATTAATAGGTCTTTCTAATGTAAGATAAGAGGGAGATTTGTAATTCCTTCAATATTTAATAAGAAAACTAATTCAATGTGTTTGTATATATATATATAGAAAGAAAGAGATTGATTATATCCTATAAATATATGTTTTTTAACTCTTACCGAATATGAGGGAACATGTATTAGTATTTTAATATGAAAATATGAATCATAAATTTTTAAACTAGCATAAATCCATTTTAATATTTTAACAATGGATTTACCAAGAATCTAGAGGAATAAAATTTCTTGAAGTGCAAATTTTTTCTCAAGTTTTACACTCAAAAGAAGTTTTTATTTTCATAAATTTGATCTCTATTAGTGCTTGGTAGATGAGAAATTAAGATAAATATATGTTAGTTTATAGTAATTTATTCATTTATTTTAATTAAGATTATTTTTTTACTTTTAAATAAAATATTAATTACTTAACACTTTTATAATAATACGATATTTTTCTGTTAACTATATAAGTGACTAAGAGGAAAGATGGTTGTACTCTCCATTTAAATTTAATTTCTACAAATCACATGAGATCCAAACTCAAAAGTATTTCTATAAAGTTTTATCAAGAAGGAAAAATAAAAATAAAAACTCTATTTCTCTATTTGAAAAAAGAAGGAACCATGATCAAGGGGATTTTCCTCGAGCATAACTTTAGGGAAGCCTAACCTAGGACTAGTCTACATGTTGAATGTATAAACCATTTGTCCAACATTGTAACCCCACAATTAGTTATGACCCTTTTCAAATTAAGAATATTTAAGAATTTTCATATACATATATTAATTAAATTGAATATATGTTAGATTTAATTTACAAATAATTTGTTCAATATTTATTTAAAGGAATCATTTTTTATGGATTTATTAATAGAGCTTAACAAGACATTTAGGAAAATTGATTCCACTAAAGGCTAACAATATTTGTACAAGGGAAATCCAAGCTATAAAATCACTTCCTGTTACCCAAAAATATCAAGAAAATTGAACTCATAACCTCTTGAAAACAAAAAATGCTTTCACTGTAAAAACTCAAACTTCAAATTAAAAAAATATTATTGGATTAAACTCTTTTATTATTAATCATAAAAATGAATTATGGAAGATTTAAATTAAAATAATAATCTAAAAAAATATTATTCAATTAAACTCTTTTATTATTAATGATGAAAATGGATTATGGAATATTGAAATGAAAATAATAATCACGGCAACCCAAAACTTATTATGGAGGGTATTAAAGATTATTAACTCTGGGTGGAGGTGATTCAAATTAGATAAATTATGATGTTTACCCATTAATCCTACTTACGAGGAATAGAGAGCGTTAAAACGGAGGTGGTTTGGGTGGTGTCTCTCCACAAGTGAAGCCTTTTATGCCAAATATAGCGTGTTATTGGGTGTCGGTCTAAAAACTGGGCGACACTAATGGTGGACCAAGGCTGGTATGAAACCGAAGGAAGGATATATATATAAAGGAGGAATCCACGTTCTAAGCCAGAAATACACTCGTATTGTCAAAGTGATAACCGAATGCTTCTACTCCAGCTCGGGGATTCTCACGCCATAGCCAGCTTCTTCAGTGTAACAAGCGAAATGGAGCCGGGCGGGCGAGAAAAAGAAACACAAGCACAAGCACAAGCACGGGCAAGACGACCGACAGGGCTTATGAATCTTGGCAATACATGCTATCTCAACAGTGTGCTTCAGTGTCTCACTTACACACCTCCCTTGGCAGAACATTGCCTCGGCGCCAATCCACATTCTGCTTCCTGCAATATATCGTCTAACAATGACTGCCCTTTCTGCTTGCTGGAGAAACGCATCGTGAGGTCTCTCTGCAACACTGCCCAATCATGCGACTCTCCTCGTGAAATCACAAACTCTCTGAATCTCTTTGCAGGAAGACGCCCACGAATTTCTAACTTGTGTGATTGGAGCCTGCAACGACGTGTGCACTGGGCAGTGGAAGCAGCAGAGAGTACGTGAAAAAGATGGCGGAGATGAAGGGATTATTAAAA
>APFE031236678.1:29899-66366 GCA_000404065.3 Pinus taeda | reverse complement strand
AAGGCTCCATGGTGAAGGTGACCCAATCTCCTGTGCCACAACTCGCCATCATCCCGGCTCACCAATCCTTCTGCCATTGCTGCGCATCCATCTACATGCAACTGATAAAGGTTCCTCACTCGAACCCCTATCTTCCTGGTCTCACCAGTTGTCTTGCTGCGAAGGAAGGCCTTTCCCTCGTTGAAAACAACATCATACCCCTTGTCTTCTAACATCGCCACTGAGATGAGATTCTTCTTCAATCCTGGAACATGCATGACTTCCTTCAATACAAAGGGTTTACCAGACTCCCTCTCAAAGGAAATTGTACCGATACCGGTCGCACTGTATCTACCATCATCGCCCATCTCGATGTGCACTCCAAGATCTTTGTCCTCCAGATCAGAGAACAAATCTCTATCTCCCGTCATGTGAAAAGACGCACCACTGTCCAAGAACAACATTGATCCCATCACACTTGAAACCAAGCATGAAATCAATGAAAAATAAAGCTCAAACTGAGAAGCTAAGGCCTCTCCCCCTGCAGATCCAGCAGCTTTCTTGTTCTTCTTCTTCTGCTGAAAATTTGTGGCATAGTGTCCGTGCTGGTGACAGTGAAAACACTTCACCTTGGACATATCCTGCTTCTTGCCTTTCGCACCAGACTGAGAAGCTTTCTTGCTCTTCCCTTTCTTTGCTTTGCCATCCAAAGCACAATTCTCTTCATCAGCTCCCTTTGACGAAGATCCGTCCCTGGTACTCCGCCTGATCTCCTCCTACACAAGATCTGACCATAGTCTTTCCCATCCTGGAAACTTCTCCCGACCATTGACAGAGTCCTGATAGGAATGCCAACTCTTCGGAAGACCAAGGAGAGCCAAGCTCACCAAGTCCTTATCATCGACAGTAACCCCCACACTTCCCATCTCATCTCGACACTGAGTGAATTTCGTGAGATACTTGGGAATACTGTCACCCTTCTCGTATTTGATGTTTCTGAGTTTATCTTTGAGCGCCAGCTTCCTCTGATCGCTCTTGCTTTGGAATAATTCTGTTAATGATTTCCACATCAAATATGGAGTAGCCTTTCCATGAAGGCTGGACACAATGTGATCCTTCACGCCCTCCAACAGAATCCTTCGACATTTTGCGATCTTCTTTTGCCAAGCATCAGCTTGAGTAGCATCAGTAGGCTTTGGGATATCCGTATCTATGAACTCCTTCAGCCCGTTATCATACAATACTGCCTCCATCCTATCCTTCCATGCAATATAGTTTGAACTACCCTCAAGAGCATACTCTAATCGCAATCCGTTGAAAGGCATTACTGCGTTGTCACCAAGAAAACACTGCTGCAAATTCGAATTCCACCAGCAACCAACTCAACCGCCTCGGATCTAAGATTCGTGAGAACACAATATTTCTCATACAGAGATTGATTGTATGGGATTTTACCGGATATTTCACCTTCTAAAGGAAGGATGAATCCAGAGGCTCCCTGGCCCGATTACGGGCTCTGCCTAGAGAAATAGAATGTAAACACTTCCTGAATAGTAGATATGATGATCAACAGCTCTGATACCATGTAGAAATTTTGAATAATTTAACACATATTCAACAGAGATTATCCTGATCATGTACTATTGCGGAAAACATACACAATACTTAAGCTCCTCTACGTTGATCATCAATATAGCAGCATCAATAACAATAAAACATCAAGAGCATTCACACATTAACACAGTATGTATCCCGGGGAAAGCATCTCGCTAAAAACCCCAACTATCTGTATATTAATGATTGAATCATGTAACATTACACAGCATAATACTTCTCACAAGTATCTCCACCTCTGTTACACACAATACAGCTCAGATCTGATCTCCAAATCTCTTCCACTGCTTTCCTGCCTCCACTGCTCAATACCTGCTCAAGAACTGATGAGAATGGCTCACCAAACTCGTTTTTCACCTGCAAAATAGTCACTCACGCTTTGTGGACGTGAGCATAAGCTAAAATGTGGGCAAATATGTGGGAAAACTCATTGGCATACTCAATCCCTTGATTGTGCAAGATCTGGTGCACAACTATAGTCACAACTGATAGCAATCTGATTCTCTACCACCTGTCCCTGTTGAACTGAACATGCACTGACATGCAACTGAGTTAACTGATGTATTCATTAGTTGTATTATGAGTTAATAACTTGTGAATTAATTAATAACTAATTCACCCAACTCATCTCTAGTCTATTTCAGTTAGACTAAATACAACCAGTTTAACAAAGCTAAACTGAACACAACTCCATCAACTCCACAATCAACTCCACCAAACTCAACTGATTGAGTTCTAACTGAAGTCATGCATGCAACAACTCAACTGACTCATAAGAAAAGCATATTTCCTTCTGACAGCTGCATGTGCCACCTCTGTAGCTCAAACTGAAGTGCTCCAAGAGAATAAGATTAAGTTTATAGTCCAAATATTATTGTGAGATAATAATATTTGACTTTTCTATTTTTGACAGCCAGTCTAAAAATAGACTTGATCACTCACACTTTCATCAAAAATAGAAGTCCATCTATTTTTCCCAACTTGATCAATCATCCATAAACAGCAACCTGCAATCCATAGACATGATCCATATGTCTAAAAATAGACATAGTCTAAAAATAGACTTGAGCCAAAAATTGCCTGCGGGCCCACTTAGTGAAGGCGACTCTTTTCACTAAGCTCCATCATCTTGTTGCAATCTCAACAAATTCATATTCCTTTTTTCCTCATTATGATTTTCATGGATTACCTTATCACCACCGAGAAGCCTTTCTCACAACAACTTTTTCAACCTTGCAAACTTGGCATTCATTGCATCCATGTATACTTTAAAAACCTCCATGTTTCCTTTTATACCATCCATGTCCCCTTTTAAGAAATCCATGTCCCCTTGTAATCCACCCATGTCATCTTTGGTTTTTCTTTGGAGAGTGAAATTTTTTGCACTTGGTCCAATAATTTTGATATATCATGTTGCAATTCTTACTCTTCATGTGCAATAGTAGAGATTTCTGAGGGCTTGATGGGTGTAGAATTCTTTTCTTTGGGAGGCATTTTAGAATCAAATACTGATATCTATGATTCAATAATCCCTTTCAATCACTTCAAACTGATATTTGAAACAAAATTTATGCAACATTAAAAAATACACACCTTTTTCTTGCTTTTTAGTAGCTTGATATTACAAATGTTGTTCATGTTTAATTTCGGATCTCCAAGGTCTGAAATTTTATTCTGAGGTAGCTCTATGAGTGTTATTTCGAACCCCATGAGTAAGAATGATATTGGATTCTCCAAGAAATATTTATGTCCAATCTCCCACGATGGTTGATTATCGATTGATTCAGTAGATTGAACTTCTATGGAGTGCCACATGTTATTGTTTTGACCTTTAACCATGAAAATGATTCACAAAAAACTACAGTTTGTGCACTTTCAACCACTTTTTGCAAAATTCAAATCTAATGCTCAGAGAGAAAGTTACTATTATTTTCCCTAGGTGACCTGTTTAAGATTAAATTCTCGAGCTTGAAAAAATCCTAACTATTTCGGATCATATTTTTGAAAATATAGTGAAACAAGATCTGAAATTTGTACACAAAGTTCATCAAGATTTTGGCTCTATGTGGTTGAAATTTCAGCTTCTGAATCCTTGTAGAAACAAAATATAGCAAAAATTCCAATGTGTCCTGTTTGAAGAAGTGAAATCCTAGAATTCAAGGCTCTGATTCGAAATGTTATCCAACCAACTCACAAAATAGAAGAAAAGATAGATCAACGACTTAAAAATTATCCTCTTCAAGGGGGAACCTCCTTTACATTACATAAATAAACAATTCTTGGATGATACAAATGACAAGACCTCCTTTTTATATATAGGAATCAAATGGGTCACAATATAATCAGAGCCTACATAACAATAATAATGTAAGGGCACAACAATAACAACAGTGGGCTTCTATGGGGGACAACAATAACAATATGGGGGTTAAACGAGCACAAAAATAACAATAAGGGGGCTACACTGGTATTATAGGGGCCTAACAAAATGCACCTCTATCAATGAGGATTACATAGTAACACATCTTCAAAACTCTTCCATATAAAAATTTCCATTAGTCTATAGCAAATTCATGCGAAACTAGAGTGTGGATGAATACTATTAACGCTCCATAGTTTCCTAAGGCTGAGAAAGGAAACCAAAGAGGTAACCACATACCAAATTTTGACTTGGCAGTTAGCCCTACCAAATCATAGAGGTCTCTCTCTAAAATCAACCAAAATATGATTGGAGTTATCATGGTTTTAGGTTAGGCATCATCTTCGTAGGGTTTTGATTTAGGGTTTGCTAGATAAAGAGAACTAGGTTTAGGGACTATGACAAATAGGTCAAATGATCAGTTGTAGTCATTAAATGAGGCAAGATATATGTAATTAGAGACACAAATGGATTTGTCGTTGTGGTATGGTGATGAGGAAATCATATAGAAGGTGGTAAGTGAGCATAATGAATTCACTTGTTTAGAGGATGAAACACTTATATGAGAATCTCAAGCAAAATAGAGCATTTAAAGAATGTATTATGTTTAACACTTAAGAGATAATCATGAGAAGAAACATGGATAGCTAATGAAAACATCTAGTAATAAAATTAATAAGAATAATTGAAGAAAATAATTTCACTGACCACAACACATGAATCCCAGAAAAATAGCTACAACTGTATATTAATTCTGCCAAAAATCAAGTACACCGGTTCCAAAATTTGTCTACCTCTAGTATCTAGCTCTTCTCTTTGAATTATTTTTGAATACAAATAGATGAATAACAATATTTCCCCTCTAAGGGGTCAAATCCTACTCCATAGGAACTGATTCATGAACCTATCCTATCACTACCAAATCCTTGTGGAATCAGAAACAAATTTCCCCAATTAGATAACTGATTGAGGTTATCTCTCAAAGCTTTAATTACAAGATTCTTTTCTATAGTAACCTCTAATAAATCTGTTTACATTAGATAAACTCATGTAACAACTATTTACATCAACCTATTTGACATTTAACCCTTTACATGCAATGAAAAAGCTTCATGCCCAAAAGCGCGACAAATTACCCAGAAATGCAACAAATATTTAGCTTGATATTTTGATGACTTGGATGAGATTTGAAGTTTTCTTGAAGACCTGTGAAGAAAACTTGGGATTTCCTCTACACACTGGAGCCATTAAACCATGCAAAAACATCATTTTAACCCCTTAAGAACTGGCTTCAAGAGAGATTATCCAAGAACGCAACAACAGTCCTGAAAAGGTGGTAGCAAGGTGTAAAAAAGAATTGTTTGATCATTTTCTGCAAATTCATGATGCCACAAGTATCCTCAAGTACTTTTTTGGTATCCATATGCCATTAGATACCTTTTCATGTTTGACAATGATGATTATGACCTTCTGAGAAAAAGCACAACAACTAGTTGTTGTGTTTCTATAGGATACTTTTTGTGCGTGTTCACAAAAACTCAAAATTTCAAAATTTTGTCTCCTTCTCTGTTATTTGTCATGCATTCAAACCACCAATGTGGCATCAGCTAATAGGTCAATTTTGTCCCTCCTTTTGAGTTTCTTTAGGGTTTTTTTGAATTTCTTCATCATATTTTTCACCCTAACTTTGCAAACTATGTTCCTAGCATAGTGGTGTCTTGCCATATTTCTTTGCATGGCAATACCCTTGTTTTCATTTTACAATAGCTCCTCCAAGTACTCATTCACTCTCTCATGTCAATACTCCTTCTCTTTCTCAATTTCAACAATTATGGTGTCATCTATGGTATTTTGGGTTTGAGGATGAGATGGATTCTCTAGATGTTGTTTCTTTCTAGCCATTGCTCTAGTTTTAGGTCTCCTAGGTTGTGATTGAATATTATTCTCCTCCATCTAATCTACATCAATTATTTCTTCACTTTTATTCTTTACTGTTAAAACACCTTATTTTTTTCCTGATGGAGGGTCTTCTTATGATTTTCCATACTGCACTAGGGTTTGCTTCAATTTTATATTCTCTTGCAGTAAGAAAGCCACCATGAAATTGGTTTTATCTAGGCCATCCTTCAGTTCTCTAATTTGTGCATCTTTCTCTTTGATTATGTCATCTGATTCCTTATTTCCATGTTGTTCTCCTAGGTCAGCCATCTTAAATTCAGGAGGTACTTGTTCTTCATCTTTCAAGGGTGCATCATCTTTATCCCTAGGTGATTCCTCTCTCATGGTTTCAACTTTAAGTGCCTCTTCACTGACAACCTCCTTAGATAGTCTTTTTTCCTAAGACCTAGTTTTATGCTTATATCTAAGCATCTCCTCTTCTAATTCAGAATCAAAAACCAACTTCTTTCCCTTCTTGCCTATCTTTGAAATCTCTGCTCTAGGCTGAGTTTTTGTCACTGATGGCCTGCTTGATGATTTAGCTCCTTGTGGTCTGGAAAATAATGAAGGAGTACTTTGAATTTTTTACTGACTTGAGATAGGTAGAAGAGCAATTTCCTCCAAGAAACTTTCCCATGACATGTTGATTTGTGCTAGCTCGTGGAGGACTATCATTTTCACTAAGGCATGATGAAAGGGGCTAGCTTGATGGTCTCTTCCTTTAGACTGCACTTTCTTTTTCATCTTTACCAAACTTCTAAACATATATTTAGGTAGGTTTAGGGGCTTCTTAGAAGTGAAATGCATCAATAACCTAATGTGATATTGATATAGCCTAATAAACCTGCCCTCACAAGTGAAGTACTTGATGATAGTCTTCATCAAAGGGCTGCATTTTTCCAACAACTGCTTGCTAGGAAAAATGTGAGTAGGAGACTCCTTGTATTATGGCTTCAAGAACATTTTTTAGTGCTCTACGTCTAAATCGATTCCCTTGAACAAAATCTCACCTAGATTAGAGATAGTATTTTCTAAAGCTCTGATCTCTTCTGACACTGAAAGGTACACCCCTACTATAGTGACCTAATTATTCTTGAAGTTAATGGAAAATAGGCTTGTTAAATCATGATGATAGCCCACCTCTTACAATTTTTGACAAAACCCCTAGACAACCTGCCTACTCAAATGATTTTCTGATGAACTCTGATGAATTGACCTCTTGCATATGAGTTGGCTCATACCTAGATATCGCTCTTCCCTTTCCTTCTTTCACTGGTTTTCACCATGTTTTTGGCTTCACTTTGAATATAAAACCCTAATTTCAAACAAGAAAGGGCAAGGAATTTGATATGCAAAACAAGGCTAAAAGCACAACAACTTTATGGAAGGGAATGAAGGGGAAGGAGGATAGGAAAAATTCTAAGGAAATTATAGGGGGTAGGGATAGATGTTAGGGATACAATGGTGGTGGAATTTCTCAAAGTGAGTGAGAAAAGCAGGGTGAAAAGAGAAAAACACAGTCTTATGCCAGAAACACAACAACAAGCTATGTGTTTGAGGAAAAATGGCAAAATGATTGAATTTTAGTAAGGGGAATGGTGAGGAGTGTTTGATAAGGTAATGAAGGATATATAGACTTAAAAACAAGGAGATTTCTTCTCAATAGAAGCAAGAGACCATGAAAGTGGAAAACACACCAAAAACACAGCAAAACCCTAGGAATGGAGTTTTAGTCACTTTTCTAAGGGAAAGGACTGTATAAAGGGTTTGTGAAGCTTTACTTACTTGTTTAAAGAGGATTTGAAGCATTTGAGATGAAAACTGGACCTGTTTTTCCTACCTTTGGTCTCCAAATGAAAAGCACAATAACCTCCTCCAAAAACACAACAAACAGATGAAAAGAGCAATGGTGGTGAAATATGAAGTTTTGGTGGCTATAAAAAGTATCAAAGTGATAGAGAGGATCTCTTGCAGCTTTTGGACACATACAATGAATTTTTTAAATGCCTTGATGCTCCTTTATAACTTAGAAAATCAATTTTTGGGTTGATAGTGGAGTGACATCATGTGTACTTTTGACAAAATGACTTGATGATGTGATTTGTACTGAAACATTATTTGTTCAACAGGAAAGTTAGATCTCCTTGTGACATAGATGTACTTGGATTCTTTTGATATACTTTATTCTCTTTTTTGCTAACTCTCATGACATCTTACTAATTTTGGATGATGAATGACTTCAAATGGAAATATGATGATCACAGACCAAAATTAATGAGTATGATTACTGACTAGACCAACAAGACACTCATGACACTTTCATGATCAACCTTATGACACCAGGACTCTTTCTTTTCAGATTTTTAATAATGACACTTAATGAAGGAAAAATGACCTTTGGTTATTCAATGACTCATGAAACTGATTTAGAATTGGCCTTGATGACCATGAAATATGATGTATTATGAGACTAGCATTACACCTAAACAATGACTTACGACCATTTGACAACCAAGAGAGATATCAAATTTTATTTGAAACTATTATAATTTGACCTAAGATGATAACCAATAGTGAAAAGAGTAATTTTGATCACTGTGACTTTAAGATTCTAATAAAGACCACATGAAATATGATCAAAACACCTAGCATTTCCATATGACTTCACTTGATGATGTGGCTTTAAATCTATTTCCTAAACGTCCATCAACAATTTGAAAATTTCATGGAAATTGTCATATTGTTGAAAGATTTCTCATAGTTATGTCCAGAGGCATTCTGCAACATAGAATGAGTGAGGTGTTGTAGTGTAGTGAGGCTCTACAACAAAAATAATAATAATAAAACATGATGTTAGTTTAATTACAAATGTAATAAAATTAATTAAATCAATTCAATTGAATTTATTATCCTATTTGTTTTTTTATATTAATAAATTAGAAAAAGGAAACTATTTTTAATTGTATATCACATTAAACGCATGTTAATAATAATGTTGATATGTCATATTTTCATGTTTAAATTTAATTAGTAAACATTATATTTATATATATATATATATTATAAGTGTATATAAAATATATAATATAAATTAAGTTTATTATTTTATATATATTTAACAAATAATGATTTATATTATTAACATGATATTTTATATTCGTATTTAAATTTAATTAATAAATATAAAAAAATAATAAATAAAACTACATTATTATATTATGAATATTTGTATTAAAAATTATAAACATGTATGTATGTTATTTATGTTTATTAATTGAATAAAAGTAATATAGAATATTCATATATAAAAATGCTAATTTATATTTAGTATAAATCGTATTATTAGGATTTATTGTAAGTTTTTTTTTTTTTAATTTACTAAATGGAAAGTATGGAGAAGAATCCAATATTTACTTGTGTAATATTTCTAATTTTACATTAAAAGAACTTACATTTGAGAATATTGATCCTCTTGATCCATAGTAAAACTACAACAATATAATTTTATGTTTGAGAATAAATTAATAATTATTATATATTAAAAAAACTACATGTGAAAGTCAAAGCATCTCATTTATCTTAATTAATAAATTAATTAATAGACTATATTCAAGAAAACTACATGTGAAAGTCAAGGCATCTCATGTATCTTAATTAATAGACTATACCTAAGAAAACTACATGTGAAAGTCAAAGTGTCTCATCTATCTTTTCTAAAATTCCAAGTTATTAGACAAAAGAGTTAGGAATTTACCTAGAAAACGGTGCCCTCCCAATGGGCCATGCTTAGTATTTTGTCAATATTACTACATAGAACCACAACCTACCCTCTTGAATTCACAGTGGGAAAAGTGGTTGATATGGAGATATATACAATGTCAACATACAATATTCTAATACAACCTAACAATATTTTCCCTAAAAACCTATTATCCATCTATTTTTTTATAAATGGTATGCAAATACGCTTCTTTGTTAGAGTGTTTTACAACTTTAAAATCAATAAACAAGCTCATGGGTTATTATTTTGAAATCTGTAAATCCCTCACCGCATTCCTATGTAACCACATATATTGTGATCGTAACACTTAACATTCCCATACGACCTTACCAGACTGGATTTGGCTACCACCCCTGGCCTTCCATCGCTAGTCTATACATTACATGAATATGCATCCTAACAAGTCAAAATGATGAATGTGATATACTAAAGAAAATTATGAATATAGGTGGCAATCAAAAATATGAATACAGTCAGCAATCAGTGTTTAACAAAATATCTTGGGGGAAGGGGGTTAGATTTCTACAACTTATGAGAATACATTAACAAAATATTTTTATAGGTTTTATATTTATTTAAATGTAACGATTGTTTTTTTAAATATAATTATAAAATTGTTAGAAATATTTTGTAAAATTATAAATTTCTACTAATATATATTTTCGTAAAATATTTTAATATCAATTTATTTTGTAAATTTTATGAACGCATTTATTATAACATTTTGGAATTAATTTATTTATTTAGAAAAAAATTTAATGAATTTATTTTGTTAACTTTTATGAATAAAAAAAAAAATCTAAATTTTACTATATAAATTTAATATTTAAAATTATAACTAATATGAGCATCAATACATTTACTTAACACAAAATAATGTTAGAAAACATTAAAATAAAACAACCAAATTATGAATTCTTTTTTCAAAATTTATAAATCCAAACACCCCATTCCTATGTACCATTTAATATTAGTACTTCAAAAATATTATTCCATCCTAAATCTGTGTTAAGTTTGATAGAGTTAACATAAATTTACACTGACTTAATCTATGGCTAAAATCTCTCTTTAAACAAATTACATTCCCACATAATACCAAATTCTTTAACTTGGAACGTTTTCTTTATTTATAATTTTAAATGATTTATTATTTAATAAAATTTTTTTTATTTATTATTATTTTTAAACATAACCAATAAACATTATAACATATTTTATACTAAACTTGGCTCAATAATTTCCCTCCAACATAATTTAAAAAAAAAACGAAGGATACAATTATTCTAATAAATGTAATAAGAAAATAGCATGCTTTTTTATTTGATGCTTATACAAAAAGTGTTATAGCTGTCGAACTTAGCTCTATCATTTGAAGAAAACATAATATGTCGTTAGTCTAATTACATGGCCTTGAAAATATATTGGAGTTTAAGAGATTTACATAAGAATTTGGTTTTTTTAATATTTCAATGTTATGGTTAATGATCATGTTGGCATGTATACTTATTAATTGGGGATAGTTAAATTTTTTATTGATAATAATGCTATTTAAATTTAATTAATTATAAATTTATTTATTATTATAATTATAAATATTAATTTTATATCTATATATATATTATATATTTATATCTATTTATTAAAAATTAACATTTTTTTTTAAAAAAAGAATCCTCTTTTCATAATTATTAAACCAAATTAAATAAAGATACATTTTTTATAATGCACTTTTTTAAAATATATTTTTGGTTGAAAAGCACATAGGAATTTGATATATAAGTTATTCCCATCCCCATAAATAAAGGAAATACAATTAACCCTCATAAATTACTATATAATATTTGATATGTATTTTTTTCTCCATTAATTTAATGGAAGGGGAAGGGAAGGGGAAGGGGATTGGGTAGAATTAGATTTGGTAGAGTTATTGCTTATTATTAAGAAAGGAGATGATGTATTTATAAAAAAACAAAATCTTAAATGAAGATATCTAAAATGTTAAGATATTTCATAATACATTTTTTAGCTTTTGTTATCTTGCAATGGCATGGGACTATAGTAATCACAATGGGATTGTTAACATTATTTTTAAGCAGTTTAAGCTAGTTATTATTTCGCGTTGCGGTTAAATATGCATAGTTTTTCATTTCATAGTCTTATTTGGCCTCTTCTCAAGGCCGAAGGCCAAAAGAATATGTTATTTTGATTTGTTTCCCTTGGCATTTTCGGATTTTCATCCCATTTTCAAAGACAATAAACTAATCTTGGCATTAGTTGAAGACACATTGGGAGGCACTATCACTTAGGTTAAGAATTAGATGGGTTCATATTCTTAATATTTCGTAACATTTAATATTTTCAGTCTACCACTTTTCAAAACTTTAACTTTCCACTGCCTTGTGAACTTTAACTTTCCACCGCCCTATGAATTTTAGGGCATTTAGTCTTCTTGTTTTACACCTCGCAACACC
Organism: Pinus taeda; assembly: GCA_000404065.3. Classification (NCBI taxonomy): domain Eukaryota; kingdom Viridiplantae; phylum Streptophyta; class Pinopsida; order Pinales; family Pinaceae; genus Pinus; species Pinus taeda. The sequence continues at coordinate 54,164 of APFE031236678.1, read as the reverse complement.
TAGTCTTCTTGTTTTACTCCTAGCAACACCTGGTCTTCCTTGTTTTACACCTAGTCTTCTTGTTTTACTCCTAGCAACACCTGGTCTTCCTTGTTTTACACCTAGTCTTCTTGTTTTACTCCTAGCAACACCTGGTCTTCCTTGTTTTACAGCTGGCAACACATGGTCAGGTTCCTTCAATATTTAGATTGAGTGCCCTTCTTTTCAATGCCTCTGACATTTTTGTAACCAAATTGTCACCTCCTCTTAACCTTTCACATTTTGGAACTCGGTTGATTTTACAACAATGAGGCTTCCTCTCCACGTTTGGAGTTGTCACCTCCTCTTAACCATTCGCATTTCATAAATTGGTTGATTTTACAAAAATAAGGCTTCCTCTTCAACCTTAATAAGTGAAAAGGTGGTTACAAACCATGTTCAGAATGAACGATGCCGACCCGAACCAGTTGCACCAGTTGTTGGCCTAGAGGTACAATTCTGAAATCAAGTAATAATTTCTTAGTTCTGGAAATAAATAACTTTGGTAATGCTTAATTCAAGCCATTAAGAAATTTCTCAGAAAATAATAGTTATTGAATAGAGCTCCATTATTTTCTTGCCTATAATTATGAAATTAATTTAAAGAACAATTTCTTAATTCTAAAATTTCTAATGGTTATTGAATAGAGCTCCATTTTTTTCTTGCCTATAATTATGAAACTAATTTAATGAAATTTTTCTAAATTCTAGCTATAATTATGGCATTGAAATTAATTTCCTTGCCACTTTATTTGAGACCTCGTCACTAAAAGAAGTGGGAAAAGGCTATGAAGTTGTGTTCCTCCCTTGTAAAGCACTATAGATTAAGTACGAAGGGTAAGCAAGCTCTTCAGAGTAAGTAAAGCTTTATGTTGGCAAAGGTGTGGGCTTTTCCTCAATCTCGCTAAATGAAACTACTGAGTATAAATTCTTAAAGGCTGTAACCCTGGCTTCTGGGGTGTTGTTTTTAGTTCAAGGATGGGTCAAGTATAAAGTTCTGAGAATAAAGTATTGCTTCCTCTCTAATAGGTAAGGTAATTAGGTACCTAAAGTATAGCTAATGGCCTTTAGATAGATAGGAAGAGAACTCCTTACTTCTTCATACAACCCTAACAACGTTCAATGTTATAGAATACAACCATGGAAACACATACAGCTAACTAACAGCTTAAAATTGAACTCTACTCTTTTGATAGCATATGAATCAGGATGTTGGTGAATGGCTATGTTGTTTGATCATATCTAAACATTCCCTATGGTTCAAAGATTCAAGAGAGCATACCTATTTATTGTCGATAGTACACAAGCACTTGAAGCTTCCAACATCATATGTTAATGTGTTCCAACAACATATGTTAATCTAAACAAAACTGGTAAGGTGCCAACCAGCTATTATTTCGGCGTTGTCCCAGGATTGTACATAACTATGGATGGTAGAGCTCAAGTACTTCAGAACTGTCACTTTTCTTCTGGACGCGCAGATAATCATGAAGCAAATAAGCCTCCAGCGTTGGAAGTTGAGATTTAAAAGGGTGTTAGAGAAGCAAGTGGGCTGCATGCAAAATTTAATGTGTTGATATCTAATTTTATTTATTGTTAACACTATTTTTTAGTTAAAATATATAATTTTTATTTTAATTATTAAAATGAGAAATGTGACATTGGATGTGCATGATTACAACATGCAGCTCTAGGAAGTTCCAATAGGGGTCTTTTCTTATATTTCTTTATGAATGTGGTGCCTTTAATAATGAGAGATGTGAGAGCAGGTGTGCATGGATGACACATGCAGTTGTAGGCACTTCCAAGGGATGTTTCTTCTTGTATTTTTTTATGGATGTGGCTTGTGTCTTGATTATTTTGATCCCTTCCTCATTCTTCCTTATCTGCGTGCTGATCTTCTCTATGTGGCTAGACTTTACACTAAGATTGACGCTAGATAATCAATTTTTTTCCTACTTCCATAACAATGTTTCTTTACCCTCTTCGGTTTGCAGAAGGTTAGTTCTTTATAATCTGTTTTTGTTATTTATGCCTAATTACATAGCCAAACATTGTTGAATCTTCTTCCCCGATTGTAGAATTTCAACATTGAGTGTCTTAAGTAGGTTCTTATTTTTTATTCCAAGGTGAATGTTCCATTTTCTAATTTGGTTTCTTTGTAGAGGATGGGTAACACATTTCAGCTTTGTTAAATTCTCTCTTTTGGGAAAATGCCTGTGATTAAGACTCTGCACCCTTGTAACTTATGACTGTAAAATTGCATGCATTTTTCAAAGCTTCGGTCTCAAAAACACCCCACTGGCATTTACACATTATCTATGTTTAGAATTCAAGTATTGTAATTGATAATGGCAAGGTTAGCCAAATTATGGTTTCAAAATCAATTGCGAGTGTTTTTTAAATAAGTTGGAAGTGAACTTGTTACCTTTTCGAATATGGTTCTGTCGATCCCTTGATTTATATGTTATCCATGTAGAGTATGCAGCCTTTGACGAAATGGTTGAAATCATGCTCCATCTCCATCTTCAACTAGTAGTAGTGACGTTGCAGATGAATCAACGTCTTGTGTACTCCGAAATGCCCTACTACCTTGGAGTTGTGGGTGTCTTTCAGCATTGCTAATCGTCTTTCTTAGGTTTATGATTCGACAATTTTGGTCCCAATATTGACATGAATGTCATGCTATAAATGATTCACATGACCATCATGCTAAAACTAATGCAAGATATGCACAACCAAATCATTTTGAGCATATTTTGATAGTATATCCTAAGCTTGCTACAACTCCTACCTTCAGGATCTAAACAAGATCTAATTTTGCTCAGCCCGAATAGTATTCTCCTATTTTTCTGCTGTAGAATATTGTTGTTCTACCACCCAGTTACTCACCTTACAACCTTACAATGTGGTTAATGACTGCCTTTAAAGAAAAGAGAATCTTTCTAGATGTTCTTTGAACCCCGTAATAGCAAAAAAACCTTAACAAATCACTTGTTGTACATATTTTACCAGCTATAAATAATGACGCAGCAACACTTTGTAATACATTTATGCATTTGATTTCAATATGAGATACATACAACATTTCAGGTAAAAGCTAGTATTTTCAAATGAGACTAAGAAATAGACATTTTTGAAATGAGTATCTATCAAGTGATCATTAAGGAGAAGACAATTCACGAGACTATATTTGATGAAGGTGCTTCCACTTGCATCATGTCCATCTCTTGTTGGAAGGCAATTGGTTCTCCTACCTTGAACCAATCACCTAATACTTTGCAAGCCTTCGATGGGTGTGATTCTTGACCATTCGGTGTCCTTCGTAATCTTTCCATTACCTTGGAAGACAAGGTAGTACATGTTGAAGTAGAAATTGTGGATGTAAATCTTAATTATAACCTTCTACTTAGACCGAGTTGGACCCATGCTATGCATGTTGTGGCCTCTTCTCTATTCTGTGTGCTCCGTTCTCCCCATCAAGGGACAATTGTCATGATCAACCAATTATCTTTCTTCACTTCTTCTTCCTTGGATGGCAATGTTCCATACATGAAGCATACCGGTGCTCCTTATGAGAGTGTGGGGCCTAGAATTTTTAAAGATCCTACCTTGATGGGTATTTTTCCTCTCCCACCTCTACATGCTGCCTCAGTCAACATGATCTCAATTAAGTATGATCCTTAGGTCATTCCCTCTCTTGATCTTGTTGATACATGGGGTGATTTCATGTCGTTAATCCATGCCAAGATCAATTATGTGGAGATTGCTTCGGCTTTAGCTTCAGTGGCTACTGATCATATTGTTTCAGGTGCCTCTCTTGACACGTATTATCAATCCCCATGGCTTGGTTCTTCAGACTCTCCCAGTCCCTTAATGAGACTTTTCCTTCTAACAAAAGTATCATGGAAATTATGTCTCTGGAGGAAGCACCATGGAATGATACTCATCATCGTTCCTCATTCTTTCTTGGCCCAACGGTCATGTCTACCTGTCTTGAGAAGTTCTCCTTTCATTTCCTGATCCAACCACTTCAGATGCTTATCATGACCCATGAAGTTTAGTCGGAAGCGAACATGGGTAATATTACCCCTGCACTACCTATTGACATCTTGGTTTACCCTGATATTGTCAAAATGTTTCAATTAGGGGAACCTTTTTCTCATCATGAGTTTAGGTTTGCCTCATTTTCTCGAGCTTCTACCGTTGGCCAATTATCATCATGGGGTTTCCATCTTTCGACTGGTAACCCTTGCTCGCCCAGGAGGCATGGGGGCACATCCTTTTATGAGTTCTACTGTATTATTTTGTTGAGTCGATGCTTACTCATTATCTTAATGGTAAAAACATGATTTCCATCTTTGTTGATTGAATACCCGAGTCTAAATATGGACTCCCTCAGAAAGTACTATGCCTAAGTCATCTCGCATGGCTACTTTTGTACATAATTGTGTTATTCATTTTTGTGCAAGTTTAGCTTGGTGTGTTTTTTTAAGCAACTTTTCTCCTTATTATGTATTCACCTGCTTTGCAGATCTCTGTTACTCCTTATGTCGGTTTCGCTCATGGTTCTTTCCCACTGCTTGCCATAGTACCTGGAATCTATCTTCCGCGGCATGGGCCATCTACACTCCTAATGGTGAGTTGATTGATCTTCAAGGTATTTGTTTGGGTCAAACAACTAATAACATTACTGAGTATATCGCAACTATTGAACTCTTGTCAGATGTTATCGCTCTTGACATTTAGGAAATGGTTGTTAACCTCGATTGACAACTTTTTGTTCTTCAGCTGAATGGGCAATATTCCATTAGAAACACTCACATATTAAGAATGTATTTGTGTATTCGTTTACTGGAAAGAAATTTTGATTACATCACATATGATCATATTCATAGGCATATGAATACATTAACATATGCATTAGCTAATTATGCGTTAGATAGAAATTTACGCAACATGTGAGAAAACAAAACATTGTATCATAGTAAACAAGATATATGCCCACCGCAGATATATATATATCTATATATAATATTTTATATATATATATTATATTATATGTGTGTAACGTTTGAGTGTCATACATAAAAACCCCAAAAAAAATATGTGTTCAGTACATTCGTGGCTCGCAGGCCTCAAAACTGTAAATGCTAAAACTATGGACTACTTGGCATGGTGCTCATGATAGCACGTCACTGCTCGTACTACTCGAGTCAGTAAACGACGCATCCGATCTGACACCCCCAATGTGTGTTGTTGATACTAGCGTGGGATGTCACCCACCCGGGCATACTCTAGGATGCCTCTGGTCTAGTTGTCAAGGTTCTGTGCAATCTCCTCCTCATTATCGATGCCTTCCTGATAAGGAGCGATGTCAAACTGCCGAGCAACACGTCTAGCGATCAGGGACATCCCGGATGGTCGCTCTGGTCCTACATCTGCAATTACAAAATTGAAATATCAGGAATACATATATTTCAAAAACAATAAAAAATAAAGAACTTAAAATTGTTTTTCTTGCCTCCATAATAAAAATATTTTCCCCCTTGAAGCGACATGTTAAGATCATCGCAGAAGTTAGTACCACTATTTGGCCAAGCCTCTACCATGATCAGTTGATGCCTCAGCCACGAAAAGAAGGCAGGCTTGTATGACATAAGCTTTCCCCCGCTAGTTCTTGACATTAGTTCACTCTATCGGACCATCGTGGGTCTTGTGGCAATGGGGGGTGTACCTTTGCCAGTTGATAGTGAAATAGTGGGATCCTCTCCAAAAAGAAGGTCACCAGAACAAAACCATATCCAAACTGTTTAAGGTTCCCTGTCTTAGCTTTGGATAATTGGCGTTTCATGTTCACCTTCATGGCTTCTGCCTAATTGAAGACAATGGGTGCCATGCAATCTATGGCATACTGGAATTTGGACTTGTGGGACTCATGAAATGCTTGAGCCTCAGCAACTTTGTTTATGGTCAAGAGAAGTGCTTTCAATACAAGGTCATTAACATTCACGACATCAACCTTGCCACTTTTTGATTTCAACGCTTCTAGGCAATGTTCTGCCAGCAACATGTTCACACTTGCCCCAATGGTCCTGAACTCATACAGATTGATTGGTCCCCCTCTTCGGGAAAATGTGGTGATGAGCTATATATCTAAAGTCTTTAGTTCCAGCCCTTGGTCCCGGATCACAAATACTTCCCTTCCAACGTTCCAAATATTAATCAACTATTGCAACAACTCAGTTTGACCCTGAAGGCCCAGTGTAAGGAATAATTTGAGCAACCCGCAGTTCCTCAAAGAATCCAGACAGTTTTTATCTGTCAATGCCTGTGCATCAATTTCCTCATGCTCACGTTCTTTCCAATCAACCATTTTTTCATTGTATTTTTCTTGCAAACACCAAATATTCAAGTCAACATTATTCTTGGACCAAGAAATTTTGGATTTGCAGCAAGGAATTTAGGCAGAAATGAAAATTTTTCTCCTCTCTGCACCACCGCGACTGTTTTAAAAATAGTAGTGCTAATGGCACAAGTGACTATGTTAAATAAATTTCGCTCAACGCGATCTTGAGCCTGGATCTTGCGCTGACCAAGGGAGATTTGTTTTGCCAAAATCTTCTCAAAAAATACAAAAAATGCTAAAAATAGGAAAAAAAGGTATGAAAATGAAGCTAAGGGTCTCAACTCTTACGTGTAAGTAACGGTTCATTAATCAGCCTCCTGGATCTGCCACAATCAGATCCTAAAAATCTAGGGCACAAATGGGTAAAAATTGCTCCACACAAGGTAAAAAGGTAAATGGTAAAAAATAATTTACTTTTCCTCTTTTTATTCAGTTTTTCATGACATTTTAGGGTTTTGAAAGCATTTTTTGCCTATTTTTACCTTAGAAATCGGATAATGCATTTGCTTCTTGTGCAGTGATAGGAGATGGATTATTGTTGATGGTGTTGATTCGTTTTTAAGCTCTTTTCGTGACTCGTAAAAACTCAAATGAAAAGTTCATCAAGTATTTTTCCCTTTTTGACTTGTTAAAGAGAATAAAAATGGGGGTGTGTTTTTAGCTCTCTTCCGACTCTTAAAATATGAAAATATTACCAAGCTCTTGTCGTTTTGAACTCGTTAATGGCTACAAAACTTCATTTACCCAGTATAAGTTTACCCCTTTTTTGGGTTGGGATAAACTATTTACGAAAAATGTACTCCTTGACTGACATGGTCAAGGGGTTCTCTCAAGTATTATTTTCTACCTTTTGAGGCTCGAGAGACACAAACGTACGAAAAGGGACCCTTTCGAGTTTTCTTTTCTGTGTCTTTTTCAAACTCTCTAAACATGAAAAAGGTACCGAGTTACACCTTTGTCGGACTCGTTAAAAAATTAAATGAAATTGAATTCGTCATCATGACAGACACAAGCTTCTCCTTCCTAGGGCTCATTAATCTTACTAGGTCAGATTCATCAGAAGGATGAACTTACAATGCAAGCACATGTTATCCTCTTTAAGCATGCGATAAAAAATAATTGGGATACCTACCAGAAATGGTGGGGAAAAATGGGAAATTCTATCAGTTGTGTCGGGAGCTCACTCTTGAACATGACACTTTATGCTTCGTGTCGGGTTGGGATATCCACACTACATCATTGACTTTCCTAGGTTGGGTCATTCATTTTTGCCTTTCTATTTGATCTCTGCCACGTCATCATGACTTCTAATCCTATGGATCCAAAAGCTACCAAACTCCAGTATCATATTACTGATATGTTCAAGAGTTATCCTTCTGTAGTTACACTCATTCTTGATTCTGTATATCATCCATAATCATTACATCCCTTTGACTCACATCAATGATGTGGGATACATCATGGCCCTCCTTCGACAAGGTCACTTCCTATCGACTTCAGCTCATTATCCAAGAAGTTGGCTAAGAGACTCCTTTCCAGTACCTTAGAGATTACATGCCCTAATGGCAAGTTCTTCACTCTCGATGACAAGTACACATCATTGGCTTTTGATCACGTGATTTCACAGGTGTTCGACTTTAGTTACTTATGGACATTATGTGGATTGTGCTGCTGGTACCTTGAGTGCCATCATCATTATTGGTGGTTTCTCTCACGCTTGTTAACAGTTCACATCATTTATCGGTAATCAAGCAATTTTCTAGCATGTTCAACTTCAACACATCTATTCACATGCTAGAATTTGTACTTTGATCGGGTCGTGTTGGAGCACGAGACCTTGGACCAAATTACTAAAGTCCAGGTTGCAAGGTGATGTGACATGATCATACTGATATACATGTCTCTTTCAGATGGATGGTTGCAACCATACCATGAGTTGTCATATGTGATCCTTCTCATTATTGGATGGTTGCAATCATACCTTGGGTTCGATATGATCCTCGTTAGTGGATGGCTGCGCCCATACCTTGGATCCATTTACATGATCTTTCTTTGGATGGTTGCATCCATACCATGATTCATGTATCATTTATCAAAGTTTTCAGTGATGTATATGTATCTATGCTTGCTTGCAGGTTTTCCGACGACTGTCTCTGGTTCCACGCATCTACTTGTAAAGCATCTCACCCCTCACTCTAGTTCGACCTTTCCACTTTAGGGGGCATATGTTACACAACATTTTATCACTATCCATGTACTCCTCATTCCTCGATCATGGAGGACCTCTACAATGAGCTCTATATGCTTTTCCATGATGAAGAGCATGCCTTTATATCCCTATACATGAGGAGAACATTCCCCTCTTGCATGATTTCGCAACAATCTTCCTTCAATCCTAGTTTTCAAGTCCGGCACTAGTGCTCAGTTCTTTACCCACATCAATTTGCAGAGGTTAAAACTAGGACTAGCACCGAAAGGTGCAAGTGAGCCCTTTACCACTTGCGTCGGTCTTCTTTTGGCAAGTTTTTAAAAATAGAGTCAAAGCTTCGAGCTCTAAAAGCTTCGTGAATGAAAGTTTGGTAAATTCTTGGTTTGGATAGAGCCGAGAGAGTATGTTTGGGCTCCTTTCCCCTATAAATATGGAACAAAGTAAAGAGATAAGCCCTCTCCCATCATAAGAGGAACCATCTCCCCTCCATCAAAGCTATATAAACTCCTCCTTTTCCAAGTTGAACTAGTCTTTTTTGGAGCTTGAATAACCAACAAGATATCTATAGCTTTTGCATTCTAGTTCATGTGTGTAAAGGGAGAATAGCATGTTTAGTTTGGTTTGGAACTAAAGGGAAGAAGCCTTAAACTTCCATTGTTGAGGCTAACCATGAGATGCTAGAAGTGGTGTTGGAACCCTGATACATCGAAGGAGACCTGCAACGTCAAGGTTTTGGTTGTATCTCTTTCTGAGCTTTATATCAATACAACTAATGTTTCAGGTATTTGAAGGAGAAAAACTCAAAGGAAGCTGAAGCAAAGGAGAGAGGTCACCATCAAGTGGATTAGTGTTCTAAGAGGTAGGCACTCTTATTCAATTCTAGTCTAAGGAAGTTTTCATTAGGTTGTTCTGTTTGCAGCTAGACCCACTCTAATGCTAGAGTGATCACCTTTTTCCGCAAAGGAGATTTACCTACTCCACACACGGGTAGCTAAGGAGCTGAGAACACCAAATTTTTGAGTTGGAAAATGATGAGAGCTAGCATGAAGATATTGTTTCGTGTGAGTTTTTTTGCAAAAAAACTCGGTGAGAAACGAAACCATCATTCATTCTAGAGAGGAGAATGTCAAGGAAAAGAAGGCAACCATCCACCTCACACAGAAGAATATCTTCATGCTAGCTCTCATCATTTTCTGGCTCAAACAATTGCTGTTCTCAGCACCTTGGCTACTCGGGCTCTGAGAATATCTGATGAAAACCACCTAGAACAGGAGAAATATCATCTCCTTGAAGTTTTTAAAAATAATGGGTATAGAAAAACTCAAAGTCTCAAGGCCTTTCAAAAAGCCTGTAAAGGACATAGAGTTAAAGTTGCTCGTGTTGATCCTATCGCGAAGGTTCATCTCCCGTTTATTCAAGGGACCACAAATAGGATTGCCCATATCCTTAGAAGGAATAATGTTTCCTCTTCATTCAAACCTTTGCAGACCATTAGAAATTCTCTTAGTTTGATTAAGGACCCTATCAACCCAAAGGACATGAAAGGAGTTTACCTAGTTCCATGCTCCCACAGTATTTCTTACATTGGAGAAACAGGTCGACCAATTAACCAGAGGATCCATGAGCATGTTGTATACATAAGTCACAATCATTCCTGATTTTTAGCTTTAGTTGAGCACATAGAGAAATATAAACACCATGTCTGTATTGAGGATTCCAAAGTCATTTCTAGGGTTGATTATTTCCACCATAGGAAGCTTAGGGATGCGATCAAAATTGAAAGGCATGCTAGAAATCTCAAACAGAGACGATGGTTGGAAATTGAGTAAACGTTAGATTCTAGCCTTTTCCTTATGATCCTCTTGTCTCTATCCTCCTTGTCCATATTCCCGCCCCCTCCCCCTTGCCCCTACCCCGCCCCTCCCCCCTTTCCTTATTATCATTATATTAATTATAATATTTCTCTAGCTCCTAAATTCTTTATTTTAAGAATATCCCCTCCTCTCCTTTTCTTTATATATTGATAGCATATATTACCCCTTATCTTAATTCATTATCCGACCCTATTTTAGCATAATTATTTTATTCTATTGAACTCTTAATTTCTTCATTAGCATATAATAATTTAATTATGTCTCTTATTCTCCGCTTTGCATCATGAACATATAATATTTTAAATCTTAACTTGTTATCAAATTTTAAATCTTAACTCCTCTTTACCTTATTCTGTATAATATATAGTATTTTATATCTAAACCTCATTAATATTTAATATTTTCATAATCTCCTAACAACTGTTGTTAGTGATGTTTTATTCTTAACCTTCTCCTTAGTTTTTAGATTATTCCTAATTTATAACCCATTTATAATAATGAATAATTGTTGTCCCTTTTAGAATAATTCGATTCCCACCCTTAACCTCTCTTAACCTTAGAACCTAATTACTAATTTAATATTAACAACTTTCTCTTATTTTAAGATTATATATTCTCCTTTCCTCTTTTTCATTAAGAACTTATTACTATTATTTAACAACTAATTTAGAACTATATTTAGAATAATTAAAATATTAAAATATTTAATAATTTTTATAACTAAAACTAGTTTACTAAATAACTCCATTCAAACTTTTAGATTTTCCATTTACTTATTTAACTAATCTCCAACTGCTAGTTTTGTCAATGATTGAACCCTGCTATTTATTCCTTAAGATTGTTTGATTTTTACACCTTGTCCTCAGGATGCCACATTAGTTGGTTCGAAATGTCCACCAACTCCTAATGATGCAATTAATGAGAAAGACATTTATCTACATTATGGATCACAAAAGTCTCAGATCTAACATATATTATTATATATAATCTCTAAATATTCTTGCCAAGTCTCACTAGCACAATTAGTTGAGGATGAGTTTTTCAATTTTTAATAAAATAATGTTAAGAATGATAATAAATTATTATTATTATCATTTAATACTACCTATATTAAAAATTAATTTAATTTATTAGGTTAAAAAGTAATAATAAGACTCTTAAAGTCCATGGGGTTTTGTATAAACGGGTTGAGTCACAAGTTCAATTCCTTTTCTCTTATTGGGGTGATATATTGGACATGATAAAGATGTAGTTCTTGCAAACTTACAATAATAATAATAATAATAAGACTATTTAAGAATAATTTTTAAAGTATTATATAAATTCTTACTCTAACCATTTAAATTATTATACCACTATCATTAAAGAAAATTAAAAAAAAGAAACAAAACAAAAATAAGAAATCAAAAATGTAAAAAAATTAAAAATTTAACTAAATTAATTAATTAACTAAATATATAAATAAAAATAATATATATATATATTATATAATATTATATATATATATTATATATATATATATATATATATATATTATAAAGTAAATGAAAGAATAACTAATCACAAATTTATAATTAAAGAGAAATATAAATTGTGAAAAGAGAAGAGAGAGGATGGGAGAGCCGAACTAAGAGATAAAAGAAAAGGAGAAAGAACAAATCTAAGAAAAAAGAGACGATGCAATAATTATCAATTTTCCACTCATTATTTTTATTCAGCTTATTATTTTAAATTGTGAAAAGAGAAGAGAGGGGAGGGGAGAACTAAATTAAGAGATAAAGGAAAAGGATAAAGAACAAATTTAAGAAAAAAGAGACAGATGCAAATAACTATCAATTTTCCATTCATCATTTTTATCCGCTTACTATTTTCCCTAAGTTATTTAGAGTGATGGAAATGGTCAATCCTAGCAATGACATGGACTCTTCCACAAACTTATTATTTTTCAATTTTGAAAGTTTCCCTAAACTTACTTGTAAGGGCCTCTAAACTTAATCTTGCTCAATAGAAGTGGTGGTCTCACTAATGCTTGATGAGAGTGATGGTCTTACTCATTAATCATGTTAGTCGGTGTCCAAGTAAATTGAAATAGAAGATTTCTGAAGTGGTGGTCTTACTCATGAGTAATGGTAGTCTGTATCCAAGTAAATTGAACTAGAAGAAGATTGCTTTTAGTAATAGAGTTTTTTTTTTAAATAATTTTTATCTAACTAATATTTATTTTATTAAGAATAATTTTTTTATATTTAATTAAAATAAGAATTTTTTATATTTAATAATTTAATTTTTAAAAATGATTTTTCCACATCTTCTATTTCTTACCGGTACACCTTCAGGGACAATTGCTTATTTAGTCTATAATAGAATAGGAAGGAGATTCGGTATAACTAAATTTGGTAGACCTACTTCTTATTATTATGGAAGTAGATAGCGTATAGTGCGGTCTGCACCAACTTTAAGGCAATTGTAAAAGTTTTTTAAGAAAATAATATTTGCCGTACTGGTCACATAAAACAACTAACGAATTTTAAAAACTAATATTATACATAACGCTAATAGGAGAATTAAATAACAGCGATAATGAGGCAAATAACCTGTGTCAACCTGCACGTATTCCTACGCTTGACCATGTAAAAAAAAACAGATGATTGATTCGATTATTTTATGTGATACACTGCCGAATTTATTTTCAACGGGTTGCGATTATCTCCGTACAATCACCAAGCTATTCATTTCTGTGTGGCCGGACATGTCCGTGCTGAGAGAGAATGGTTGATGGCGAATGCAGGACGTTTCGATAATCACTAGAAAATACTATTGATATAAAAAAATTAGAGACGAACCTCATTAAGTCTTTGCCAAGTACATTAATCATCCACTTTTAGGTATTCATCGCACTGCTGCAATCATAAAATATTCACACGAATAAAGGCTAGAAGTGCCACAACGTGTAGGCATTTAGAAATTGTAATCTGTGGAAATGATCATATTGCAATTCTTAATACATTTCCAAGGAAGAATTAGGATATCAGGCAAACAACGTGTAGAAAATTAGAAATCGTATTATTTGAAAATGATTCAGAAACAATGCGTAGAACATTAGATATTGTATTCTTTGAAATTGTTTAAATTGCTAGTGTCTACGAAATTCTAGTGATCTGCCTGAATAGGAAAAGAAAATAGATACAAGAAACAATCCGATTATTCTTTAAAAAGATTGTCTCTCATCCCCACACCCGGATTGTGGACTGTCAATGAAGCGGTTATCCATGTTCCATAATACATCTGAATGATCCATGTAACTGTAATTATCGCAGAAAGCCTCTGGGGAAGCTACCATATAGGAAGAAGATGGCGGTTCTTTTCCATCTTGAGTGGCCCCATCTGCAAAGAACTCAGAAGATAGCAGAGGTGAAAACGGACCCATTGAAAAATTGTAAGGTAACCAATAGTTAATTGATTTTTCAAAATCCTCCTCAATTGCTGGGCTCGGTTGCCCGTCATCATTGACATGAAAAGGACCGGGAATATCTCCATGCAATCCGTAATCATAATTTTCTTCACTAATCGGAATTGCCTGCGACAGAATCTCGTCTTGCAAACATGGGGTTGTGTTTGTCTGAGGAATTATCTCATCACTGCTTTCCCTTGTAAAGCTGGTCGAAGGATCTGCACTGTCTAGGTCATAAGCTCTTGGAGATGATGCTGTCACGCAGTAAGAAACCATTGAACTTTCAGAATATACTCGGTTGTCTGCCTCAATGCCGCTGCTGCCACTCTCAGCTTGTACATTCTTTTTTTTCTTGATAAGTGTTCTCCAATAATTCTTGATTTCGTTGTCCGTCCTTCCTGGTAAACTCTGTGCAATGCGAGACCACCTGAACATTTTGAATCAGCACATATTTATAAGAGAGATTATCATCATTAAATTCCACAACATTTATATGGTAGATTGGACCACTAAGTTGTATGGTCAGAATTGACAAATACATAGAATTTCTTAACATTTTACTTTATTTAAGAAGTACGAACAGCCCTCTTAGATCACCAGAATTTTGTAGAAAAAAAGGTGAGAAGCGCTCTCAGATCACCATTTTATTTTTATTTAAGAAGCAGGAGCAGCCCTCTTAGATCACCATAATTTGGTAGAAAAAAGTGAAACCCTTTTTAGAGCATTACTTTTTTTATTTAAGAAGCAGGAGTAGCCATTTTAGATCACCATAATTTTGTAGAAAAAAAGTGAGAAGCACTTTCAAAGCACCATTTTATTTTTATTTAAAAAGTAAGAGCAGTTCTTTTAGATAATCATAATTTCGTAAAAAGAAGTGATAGAAAAGCTCTCAATGTTCTCATCACTTCAATTTTGTAAAAAAAATGAGAAGCACTTTCAAAGCACCATTTTATTTTTATTTAAAAAGTAAGAGCAGTTCTTTTAGATAATCATAATTTCGTAAAAAGAAGTGATAGAAAAGCTCTCAATGTTCTCATCACTTCAATTTTGTAAAAAAAATGAGAAGCACTATGGAATTACCATAGTTTTGCAGAAGAGAAATATTTTAAAAATTAAATCAAATATAAATATAATATTAACTATCTAAAACGATTTGCAATAAAGAAAAAATAAATTGATTGCCAAATACCAATATGATCATTCATTTTTTGAGTACATACTTGTTCCCCAAAAGGTCATGGAGTTTGACAATCAAATGCTCCTCTTCGGGAGTGATCTTGCCGCGTTTGAGATCAGGCCGGAGATAATTAAGCCACCGTAGTCTGCAGCTTTTGCCTGTTCTCTTGAGACCTGCACAATATATACATTTCAGGTACTGCCTGAACCCATAAGCAAATCTGCACAACGAATTAATATCTGTGTTTTCTACAAATGGTCATTATATCACATAAAAGCATTTCATCGAAACCTTCACCAACAAATTGCCCTGTGCTCCATGCAATAATAAGAACCCAGGACACAGAAAACACTAGAAATTTCTACTGCAGACGTTAACCAATCACAGATTTATGTAGTCACATAGTTTTATTCATACATACCAGCTGCTTTGGCCAGAAAACTCCACTGGCCATCCCCGTGTAAACTTATATACCTAATCAGCTCCATATCCTCTTGCATGGTCCAGGGACCCTTCCTGGTCTGGCTTTGCTCCTCATATTCACTCGCAGAAGCCAACGAAGAACTACTCTCCTCCATTAAGTTAGCCCACAAGTATGGAGCTTCTTCAAATTCTAATCACAATTTGGAGATAGGGCTTATTTTTCCTAACAGCGCCGCTTCTTATTTGGAGATAGGACTTGTTTTTCCTAACGTACTGTCCAAATTTATCTGCAATTTTTTTAAAATTTGGAATTGAACATCGATCAGTTAAGAAAACTCAAGCTATCATCGTTATAAAGTTGGAATACGCGATATATTCAAATAGAGTAAGTTGATGAAGCTCTACTCTTGAACGTATCCTGAAGCAATGAAAGAAACTCAAACTATCATTCCAAATTATACTTCACGCTGGGAATTTGGACACAGTGAATCTTTGTATTGCTAACAACGAATGCAACCCAGTCAGCCGGGCTCTATCGAATTTACAGGTGAGCATCTTGATGCCATTTATAGGCATCTGGATTCTGTACAGGGTGTCCAGCACGGAAATTTAGAGACAGATGGAAACAGTAGAGGAGATGAAACGATCTGCTTTGGACCACTGGTCTCACAGCTAAAAATAGGAATTTTAAAAATTCTTAATGCACGTGAATGACCATTTCCAGTAACATGGTTGAGATTAAAAATCCTCAAGGCACGTGGAATTTCCATATGCAGCCCCACTTAATTAACCTTTTGCAACCGGCGTTTCAGCATTGGATTGGTAAAAGCCTGAAACAGCCATGGAAAATCTGCTTTAACAATTGCCCTTCGAATTCCTAACCATCGTAATCATGGAATTAAATTATTGAAATCGAAAAACAGGCCGCTTCGTGGTTTCAAATGATAGGGTGGAAGATACATCAATTCCGTCCGTGTTTTGTTAAGTTCAATATCACAGCTAAAAGATTATATTGACGATCTGCGACGTGGATAGGGGTGTCTTGTTTGCTGTAAAGTGGGGTTCATTGGGACGCTTGAAAAAAGGGTTTATTCCCCAGAGAACGGTGGCTCAGACACGCGTCAGTTGATACGACAAAATTAACTGATTTAGGACTCTAAACGTTTAGCGATCTTTTTCGCTTTGGAATAAATGCTCATTTCGCGTATTGTTTTCAAATTGGATTATGAAGCGGATAAAGTTGGAACATTTATTTGTGAGATTTGTTGTTTCATTTTTATCAAGTTTAAATTTATTATTAAATAAGTGTATGTGTAGTTTTATTATTTAATATTTTTAATAAAATAATGGACATTTAAATAATAATAATTTATTGATATATATTAAATATTATTTATTAAATATATTTTAATATAATTTTTAAATTAATATAATATTTTTCCATAAAATCAAAATAAAATATTTTGATTTTGAATGAGTTTATTTTTTAATCACATATTCCTCTTTTGTTTTCACATAAATGAAAAGTTCATATATCCTACGTGCTAAATTGATATTAAATTATTTAAATATAAGAAGCTAATTAAAAAAAAATTGATCATTAAAATTATTCCAATGTGGAAATATTAAAATCCAATATTTATAAAGAAAATAAAGTTATTACTTTATATTAGTATCATCTAAATTATTAAATATATTATTATCTGATAAATGTCTTTTAATTACATCATTAGCATTAGGTCCACGTTTGGAGCCAATTAATGTGGTTCATTCTCGGGTGGTTCATCATCAAGACAAGGTGTAAAAATCAAACCATCTTAAGGAATAAATAACAGGGATGCATCATAACCCAGGGTTAATCATTGAAAAAACTAGCCGTTGGGCATTAGTTAAATAGGTAAATGGAAAATCTAAAAGGTTTGAATGGAGTTATTTGGTAAACTAGTTTTAGTTAATTAATTTTATTAATATTTTAATATTTAATTATTCTAAATAAGTTGTAATTAGTTTGCTAATAAATAATAGTAATACGTTCCTAATAAGTTCTTAATGAAAAAAGGAAATGAGAATATGTAATCATAAAATAAGAGAAAGTTGTTAATATTAAATTAGTAATTAGGTTATAAGGTTAAGAGAGTTTAAGAGTGGGAATCAAAATATTCTAAAAGGGATAGGAATTATTAATTATTATAAATCGGTTATAAATTAAGAATACTCCAAAAACTAACGAGAAGGTTAAGAATAAAACATCATTAACAACAGTTCTTAGGAGATTATGAAAATATTAAATATTAATGAGGTTTACATCTAAAATATTATATATTATACAGAATAAGTTAAAGAGGAGTTAAGATTTAAAATATTATATGTTCATGAAGCAAAGCAGAGAATAAGAGATAGAATTAAATTATTATATGCTAATGAAGAAATTAAGTGTTCAGTAGAATAAATTAATTATGCTAAAATAGGGTTGGATAATGAGTTAAGATAAGGGATAATATATGTTATCAATATATAAATAAAAGGAGGGGAGGGGATATTCTTAAAATAAAGAATTTAGGAGCTATAGAAGTATTATAATTAATATACTGATAATAAGAAAAGGGATGGGGGGAAGGAGGATAGAGACAAGAGGATCATAAGGAGAGGGATGGAATCCAACTCTTACTCAATTTCTAACCATTGTCCCTGTTGATTCTAGCATGCCTTTCAATTTCGATCGCCTCCCTAAGCTTCCTATGGTGGAAATGATCAACCCTAGCAATGACTCTGGAATCCTCGATACAGACATGGTGTTTGGATTTCTCCACGTGCTCAACCAAAGTTGAATACCAAGATTGATTATGCCTTATGTCTGCAACGTAGTCATGGATCCTTTGGTTAATCAATCAACCTGTTTATCTAATGTAAGGAATACCGCAGGAGCATGGAACCAGGTAAACTCCTTTCATGTCCTTTGGGTCGATAGGGTCCTTAACCGAACTAAGAGAATTTCTAATGGTTCACAAAGGTTTGAATGAAGAGGAAACATTATTCCTTCTAAGGATATGGGCAATCCTCTCTGTGATTCCTTGAATAAACGAGAGATGAAACTTCGAGATAGGAACAACACGAGCAAATTTAACTCTATGTCCTTTATAGGCTCTTTGAAATGCCTTGAGGCTGTGAGTTTTGTTGTACCCATTACTTTTAAAAACTTCAAGGAGATGAAATTTCTCCTGTTCTAGGTGGATTTCATCAAAGATTCTCAGAGCTCGGTGTTACACAACATTTTGTCACTTTCCCTGTACTACCCATTCCTCGATCATGGAGGACCTCTATAGTGAAATCTATATGCTTTCCCATCATGAAAAGCATGCCTTTACATCCCTATTCATGAGTAGAACATTCACTTCTTGCATCATTTCCCAACAATCTTCCTTCAATCCTAGTTTTCAAGATCGACACTAGTGCTCAGTTCTTTTCCCGCACTGATTTGGAGAGTTTGAAACCAGGACTGGCGTCGAATGACACAAGTGAGCCCTTTACCACTCATGGCAATCCTCTTTTGGCAAGTTTTTAAAAATGGAGTCAAAGCTTCCAGCTTTAGAAGCTTCGTGAACGGAAGTCTGGTAAATGGTTGGGCAAGATAAAGCCGAGAGAGTCTGTTTGGGCTCCTTTCCCCTATAAATATGGAACAAACCGAAGAGATAAGCCCTCTCCCATCATAAGAGAAACCATCTCCCCTCCATCAAATCTATATACTCCTCCTTTTCAAAGTTGAATTAGTCTTTTTTCGAGCTTGAATAACCAACAAGATATCTATAGTTTTTGCCTTCTAGTTCATGTGTGTAAAGGGAGAATAGTGTGTTTGGTTTGGTTTGGAACTAAAGGGAAGAAGACTTAAACTTCCATTATTGAGGCTAACCATGAAATGCTAGAAGTGGTGTTGGAACCCGAATACGTCGGAGGACACTTGCAACATCAAGGCTTTGGTTGTATCTCTTTCTGAGCTTTATATCAATACAACTAATGATTTCTTTTATACATTGAGTGTCATATTACATTTTATGGATTAAGATTCCTTGACTTTTTATGTAGATTGAATGCGATTGTATGTTATTACGTTTGTTGTTGTCTCTTGTGTATTTGTTTAAGGTATATGAAGAAAAACTCAAAGGAAGTTGAAGTAAAGGAGCGAGGTCACCATCAAGCAGATTAGCATTCCAAGAGGTAGGCCCTCTTATTCGATTCTAGTCTACGGAATTTTTCATTAGGTTTTCTGTTTTTGGCTAGACCGACTCTAGGGCTAGAGAGATCACCTCTATTCATAGAGGAGATTTACCTACTCCACAAATTGGCGACCATATTGAGGAGCCATCCCTGCCTTTTGATTGTTTTTCATTTCGTGGTTTGTGTGAACTTTTGGTGTATCATGCTTTCCTTTTGGTTTTTTGTGCTTTGCTTAGTTTACTACTTTGGTTATGATATTTAGAGTGACAATTCTAGTTTTGAGATTTGAAACATTCTATTTTTTCCTTGAAATCCTCAATCAACGCATTTTATCATTTGAAACATTCTATTTTTTCCTTGAAATCCTCAATCAACGCATTTTATTTTTTGATGGTCACGTCGACCAGCGTGAATTGTTCTTAAACGGTCACGGCGTACCCCCTTGTGGTGCTTATTTTCAGTTAGGGAATCACGCTGATTCCTGTAGGTGAAGATAAGGGTTTCTCCTGAATCATAACTAGTGTGCCTTGCCCTCATAATTTCTTCCTCTTAGCTAGTTTGCCTATGTTCTCCCTAGCTAGAATGCTTCATTAGCTTGTTTGGTGTGTTTGACTAGTTTGAGACTTCCTTACTTGATTTTTTGAGTCTTTGGATTGTTTATGGCCCTAGGATATCTAGGTCATTGTCCATTTAGCTCTCTGTGTGCTCGACAAGTCAAGTGGTTGGTTAACTGCTCCATGCATTTTGTGTTCTAGTTCTTTTTATTGCTTTGGTTTCAATTGAACAAGTTTGAAAAGTTTTTTTTGCTCTTCTCTTGGCTGAATGTCTCTTTTTGAGCATAGATTACAATTGCTCATATTGTTTCTATTGAGTCTTTGCATGTTTGGATTGGAAAGAGTTCTCTCTTTTGTATTTTTCATATGATTAATGTTGATTGTTTGAAAATTGTTCATTGAAGTGTTTATGTGAAAGATTAATTTTATCATTCCATTGAAAAATGCATCATTCTAGTTTACTGAATCGATATGTTGCATTAAGTAGCGTCATATTGCATCATCATTTTGCATTCGAAAGGAAATGAACTTCTTTTACCATTGAAAGGACTAGTTGAAGTGCATTTGATAGGAAGATAGGAAGTGGAAAGAATTTTCATTATTTTGTTTTAAAAATCGAAGTAGTGAAGACTCATCTTTGTTTCAGTTGCTTCTTTGTTGCATTGATTATTTTCTCTACTCTCATTAGTATAAACATTCATCGAATTGAAAGGGTTTTGTCTCATTTAGCTGCATATAGGAGTTTTTCGAGTTACATCGATAGGGCCTGAAAACTGAGACATGATTTCAAGATAAACTTTAAAATGTATTCAATTAACCTAAGGCGCATTTGAAACTTAATGCTCACATTTTAGAGGTAGAAGCTAGAGACATGTTCTGGCATCTTCAAACCTAGTAGTTGTCATTCACTTCGGCACTAGACATCACTAGTATGGACTTGTGCTCCCCGTACTGTCACGTATATCAAGGGAGACCCCACTAGTTTTGTAATCCTTTATCAACAGGAAGTCAAGTCTACCACCTTATAAATATGATACGTCGAACACAACATTTGAGGGGATTGCTTTCCCGTACTTCTCGATTCGCCAGGAGGTATTCTGCAGTTCACGGTTACCTAGTAATCTTTTGGCCTAGATTATTCTGAGCAGTCATTTTGGTCCTTTTAACTCTCTAAATTTAAAAGATCATCAAGCCCTTGTCCTTTCAAGCTCATTCAAACCGAAATTGATAGAGTCATATTTGCCTTTTTCTCGACTCTTAAGACATGAAAAGGCACCAGTCTATTTCAACGTGTTAAATTTTTTTTGCCCACGATCACATGACATTCTTGATAGTCTTATTCTAGACCACATCATGAGTATCCCTTTAATATATTTTGAAGAAGCCCTAAAATTAATCTCTTTTCTCATGTTGTTTGAGACAAAGTCATCATGGCAGAACCATTAGGTTCGCCTACTTCCTCTTCCACTCCTCCATCTGAAAGATCATCTGAGGAGCATCTTCTCGAACACCTGCAGTCACTCGAGGATGAAGGTGTTGAACTTGGAATTGTTCTGAGTATTCAACCTTTGTCATCTTTTCCTCCCCCATGAAATACTGGGTCACCTTATGAATCTCGCATGGAATCTTTGGATAATCCTATCCAAACTCCTGAGAGTCTTTCGACCCCTGAAGGTCAGCAAGGACTAGTTGTTTTCCCTCTAAATCCTTTGTTTGATCCTGTTGTAATATCATCGCATGATCCGTATAGTCCGTACGATAAACCAAGTATTCCTTTGGAATTATCCCCTTGAACATCTTTGGTTGTCCATCATCATTTGTTTCCACCCATGGAATTAGAAGGAGAGATTCCAGTCTCCTCCTTGGGTCACTCGGAGGTTTTTGCTACACACACTCATCACGTTGTTGATGAACAGGGATATCAATTCTCTCCTAAAGGTTTCCCTTACATGGGAAGAATTCTGACCAGTGTTTACCCTGATTATAGGGGGTCTTCATTGCAGCATGGCTACACCTCTCTAGCTCAGTTTGTGTCAGGCACTCCTAGTGCTTCGTCATTGTATCAAAACCCTATCTAGTTGTCTAGCGCAATGCCTACCTGAGGTCCGTTCATTCAGAACCCGACCTCTCAAATAATTGTGCATATTGTAGTCACTTCAATTTCGGTGCAACCCACCATTCTAAATCTGCTCGTGTCATCATTTCAATTGACTCTTCCAATTCAACCAACAATCTTGAGTCAAGTCTCTATAAGTTCTTTGACCCCTCTAGTAAGTAGACAAGATGTACCAACACCTAGGGGGCAAGATCTGAATATCTCCATATGTCTAGCACAACCAATGTGAGTGGCTCACAAACTCACATGGGTGGAATGAATCAGGCCTCTTACGGTGCTATTCTGAACCCTGCTGGTCTTTCTAGATCAAGTGATGTCCCATACCAGCAGCCAAACCCTGTTGGTCCATCTAGATCAAGTAATGTCCAGTACCAGTAGCCATATGTGGCTCAAGGTCCATTCAACCCTCCTTATGTTCCATATGGTTCACAAGCGATTGCAGATCCACCTTATGTCCCTCAAGGTGGACCTTATGTTCAACTTGGTCCATTCGTTGTGCTTGGTGGATATGGCTAGATCCAATTCAGAAATTTTCAAGGTATTTCGAACTGTCCAAGTACCCTTGCCGCAACATGGGAAGCCCTTGCAGTAAAAAGGGAAACATTTGCAGCAACAAGGGTCATCCTTGCAACAACAAGGGCAGATAGTGCAGAAACAAGGATAGCTGCAACAACCGAAGGGGCAACCCTTGCTACAGTTGCAGAAAAATTTACAGCTGCCGATGTAGTTTGTTCACCAAGCTTCCCAACCTATGCCTTTGCAAGGTCAACCTCTGTAGCTGCAGGGACAACCTTTACAGTAGCAAGGCTAGCCCTTGTAGCAACAAGGTTAGCCCGAGCAGTAGCAAACCTTGTACTCATATCAATAGGGTCAACCTTTGCAAGGACAAGGTCAAGTCCTGCAGCAGCAGGCTCAAAACCATTATGTCGAGGGGCAGTAGGTGAAAAATCCATATGTCTAAGGCCAACAAGCTAAACAACCTTTTAACCTGCATGTTGGTTATCATCAGCCTATGGCCAAACAGTATCAAGGCTACCCAAGTCAGAATCCTACCTACAGGTAAGGTAACCTTGAGTGGGGGCAAAATAAAATTCCGTATGGACAAAATCCTCCACTATGGGGACAAAATCCTTACCAACAAGAATGGTTTCTGTAGTCTGGGCCTTCTCAGAGGCCCCAAATTCCTTTTAATACACAATTACCATTCTTGGGTGCTGAAAAATGTGCAACAAGAAATGCTAAATTTAGAATGTGCTAAAAATAGCATGCCTAAAAATAGCAGTTTGGCCAATGAGGTCATTGGCCACATTGGGTGAGAGGTGAAACTACTAAAAATAGAAAGTTCTAAAAATAGCATTTCTGGGTCCCTTCTTATTTATAGCAGTCCCTAGTCTATCTATAGGAAGTGAAATTAATTTTAGTCTTAACATCAGTTGGAAATATTAATTAATTAATTCAGTTGAGTTAATTAGTTAAGGAAATTTGAATTTGAAGTCTTTGTGAGCATGCACATGAGTTTGACAAATTTATCCTTAATTTCCTCCATTGATTGAGGGAATAAGTATGAGTTCTAATAATGAGAGAATCAATTGACTTAGTTCTAATTAGTCAAGTCTAGTTAGATTATTTTAAGAAGTTGTTAAATAATAAAATATAGTTTGTTAATGCTTGCATGCATGTGACAACTATTATTTTAGATAACTGAGGATTCACTCATGGATAACTGTTCCATGTCAGTTCTGTTAGAGACCAAGTTGAGATCAGATGTGGAACAGTGTACTATCAGATGCTTGGATATTTCTAGTAAGTATTCCTTGCATGG
>APFE031236666.1:0-24800 GCA_000404065.3 Pinus taeda | reverse complement strand
ATTCAGGAAGTACCCATAATTTTATTCATTGTAAGATAGCCAAGGAATTGAATTGCTTCCTATATCTAGCACCAAAGTGTCATGTAATGGTTGCAAGTGGAGGAACAATAAATTGCTCAAGAAAGTGCCATAATATCAAGCTATCCATGGGAGCATATGTATTGAATATCCCAATGCTTTCCATTCCAATGGGTGGTACTGATGTTGTACTAGGAGTCCAATGGCTATAACCCTTGGGTACAATAGCTTTTAATTTTCAAGAAATTTTCATGAAATTATCTTCAGAAGGAAACGAAGTTGAATTAAGGAGTATCGCAGGGAAACCAGGAAAGATAATCGACTATGACGGAATGACAAAGCTTCTAAAGAAATAACAATGAGGCATAATTGCACAATTATGTTCACTAGAGGTTCCCACATCGAAATCATCCATTTCTCGAGATCTCCAAAAAGCCTTGGACAATCATTCCAAGGTATTTGAGATCCCAAAGGCCTCCCATCTATTCATGATCATGATCATGCTATTAATTTGATTCCAAGAAGTGTTCCTCCAAACATCAGGCCTTACAGATATCCCTATGTCCAAAAGAGTGAAATTGGACGTATGTTTGCAGAAATGCTAGAGGCCCGTATAATTCAACCTAGTTAAAGTTCTTTCTCTACTCCAGTGGTATTGATTCACAAGAAGGATGGATCATGGTGCATGTGTCCAGATTAATAGGGAGCTCAACAAGCTCACTATTAAAGATAAGTTTCCCATTCCTGTCATTGATGAATTACTGGATGAATTGCATGGATCAATTTACTTCACCAAGTTGGATCTTCGTTCAGGATATCATCAAATTACAATAAAGACTGAAGACATTCCAAAAACAGCATTTAGAACTCATGAGGGTCATTATGAATTTTTGGTCATGCCTTTTGGCCTTATTAATGCACCTTCTACATTTCAAGGTTTGATGAATTCCGTTTTCAAACCCTTCCTTAAAAAATTTGTGCTAGTATTTTTTGATGATATACTAATCTACAACAAGTCTTGGAAGGATCATGTCCAACAGGTTGACATGGTGACCAAACTATTGGAGGAGAAACAATTATATGCAAAAATCTCCAAATGTTTCTTTGGAGTACAAGAGGTGGAATATCTGGGTCATATTGTATCTCATCAAGGTGTTAAGGTAGACCCTAGCAAAATTAAAACAATTAAGGAATGGAAAATCCCCACATCCATAAAGCATTTATGAGGATTTCTCGGTTTGATAGGGTATTATTCCAAGTTTGTTAAGAATTATGTGAGAGTAGTAGCACCTCTAACAACATTATTGAAGAAAGATGCATTTTCCTGGACTCTAGAAGCAACAAAGGTCTTTGAATATCTTAAAGAGGTAATGTGCGAAGCACCAGGCTTAGGTACACCGGATTTCATAAAAACCTTTATTGTGGAATGTGATGCCTCAGGAAATGGAATTGGTGTTGTTTTAATGCAAGAAGAAAGAACCATTGCTTTCAAAAGTCATCCCGTCAAAGGAAAGTATTTAAAAAAAGCTATTTATGAGAAGGAAATGTTACCAATACTACATGCACTTCAGAAATGGCGACCCTACCTAATGGGAAGACACTTCAACGTAAAAAAAAAGACCATGATAGTCTTAAATACTTTTTAGAACAAAGATTATCTTCAGAAGAGTAGCAAAAATGGGTCACAACGATGTTGGGTTATGACATTGAAATCATCTACAAAAAGAGAAACAAAATGTTGTGGTAGATGTACTCTCAAGAAAGGATGAGGATGTGGAAGCACTTCTTTGCGCTATTTTTGTTATCCAACTAGATTGGATAAACCAGGAAAGGGATTAATCGAAGAATGATGAGAAAGTGTGGGCACTCATTCAAAAGATATAACAAGATCCCAGTACATCTGATACATTTAGTTGGAAAAATGATTCGTTATGGTACAAGGATCGGTTATACCTATGTCAGAATTCACAACTCAAACAAAAGATTCTTAGGGAATTGCACACCTCTCCCTTAGTAGGGAATTCAGGATTTCTAAAAACCTACCACAAGGTTAAGAAGGATTTTTTTGGGATGGCATTAAATCAGATATTCAAAAGTTTGTGGCAAAGTGTTTGGTTTGCCAACAAAATAAGTTGAAACAATTAAGACCCCATGAATATTACAACCTTTATCCATTCCAAGACAATGTTGGGAGGAGGTTTCAATGAGTTTTATCACGGGTTTACCCAAGTCCGAAGGAAAGAGTGTTATCATGGTGGTAATTGACAGACTTACCAAGTATGCACAGTTTTGTGCATTATCTTATCCATTTAAAGCGAGTACATTTTCTACTGCATTTGTGGAAACAATTCAAAAGCTACATGGAAACCCAAATATTATTGTAAGTGACAAAGATACCATTTTCACTCGAAATTTTAGACATAATTATTTTCTTGTCTTGGTACTCAGATAGCTCATAGCTCATCTTATCATAATCAATCTAATGGGCAAACTAAGATAGTAAACAAATGTTTGGAAGGATATCTTCATTGCTTTGTATCTGATAAACAGACACAATGGGTCAAGTGGTTGCCTCTGGTTGAATGGTTGTATAACACTTGCTTCCATACTAAAACAAAAATGACCCCATTTATGGAACTTTATGGATATCATCCACCATCCATCACATCATATTTAAGAGAAAATTCTAAGGTTCAAGCAGTGGAATACCACATCGAGCATCAACAAAAAATTCTCCATCTCTTAAAGGATAACCTAACCTCGGCGCAAAATAGAATGAAACACCAAGCAGATCAACATCGCAGTGAAAGATGTTTTGATGTAGGTGATTGGGTATTCCTACAATTACAACCATATAAATAAATGTCCCTCAAGCAAGCTAAGAAGGATAATAAATTATCGCCAAAGTATTATGGTCTGTACAAGGTGTTGCAAAAGATAGGTACTATGGCATACAAATTGGAGCTTCCTGCAGCTTCCCGAGTGCACTCAATTTTCCATGTCTCATACTTGAAGAAGGTGATCAGTGATAATCTTCCAGTTAAAACAATATTGCCAAAACTTTATGAGGAAGGAAAAATAATATTGGAACCTGAAGCAGTCAAAGAAACAAGAACTCGACAGCTACAAAATTGATCAATTTCAAATTATCTAATCAAGTGGAAGAACTTACCCATTGAAGATTCCACATTTGAGGATGAGAATTTTATACAGAAGCATCCATAACTACTAAAGGATTGAGGACAACACCTTTTTGAAGGAGAGGGGCATGTTAGGTCCCTATAATACTAGTGATTCCTCCATTACTATTGTCGTTGTATCCCTTATTGTTATTGCTATGCCCCTATTGTACCCATATTGTTATTATTGTGCCCCATAGATTCTGATAGGTCTGTATAATACTAGTGATTACCCCATTACTATTGTAATTTTATCCCTTATTAATATTGTTGTGCCCCTATTGTCCCCATATTGTTATTACTGTGCCCCATAGAATCCGTCTATTGTTATTTTTGTGGATTTATATTATTATTGTTAGGGCGGCTAGGTTATATTGTGTTGGATGTGGAGCATGATTATTCAGAGGTCTTTGTTTAAGCCGGATGTATACCCCAAGAAGTTTTTACACCCCTCCACGTGGGGTGTGCGAGGGGGGACTTATCCCCCCTGCGGGGGTTTGGGGGGCCGATCCCCCTCGGCTGGGGGGCCCGGGGGCCAGCAGTCCCCCGGCGGGGGCTCGAGGGCAGTGCCCTCGAAGCTAAAAACAGATGTAAAATTGCCTTGTAAAAGTATAGTAATTTCTAGTTAATCTGGGTTGTTCATTAGGTGGATGATATGACGGTAGAACTTATGTTTACTCTAGGGTTTTTTGCCCTAGAAGGCAACCCCTCTCTTTGTATGAGGGCATTGTATTGACTCTGTGTAATATATGTGTATTCTCCGAGCGAGAAGCAGAGAGGTGAGACTGTGAGAGAAAACAAAGGATATTACAGCAGATCTGTTTTAGGTTCTATCTCTTCATTTTGCTGGATAATAGAAAGAAAGGGCTGGCTGTTCGAGGTGAATGTAGCCCAAATTGGGTGAACCACGTATATTTGTGTCTCTCTTGTTTTATGCGTTTTCTGTGTTTATATTTTTGCAATATTTTATGTGTTCCATTGCTTTGTAATATATAATTTTCTAGCAACTGGTATCAGAGCCGAAGGTCTATTTGGTTGATAAACTCAAAGGAAAGAAGGGTTCCTCGTTCGAGTGGGAGAAATGGAGGAAGATGGTAAGTTTAGGGTCGAGAAATTTAATGTCCAAAACTTCTCACTGTGGAAGATGCAGATGGAAGATTATATGTATCAAAAAGATCTATACCTACCATTGGGCAGAAAAACAAAGATGCCAACAGGTATGACAGATGAAGAACGGAACCTTCTCAATAGAAAGGCACTCAGAACAGTACGGTTGTGCCTCGCAGCATCGGTTGCCTTCAACATTTCGAAGGAAACAACGACAAAGGGTTTGATTAAGGTGTTGGAGAAACTATATGAAAAACCCTCGGCCTCAAACAAGGTATTTGTTATGAAACGGTTATTTAATATGAAGATGTCAGAAGGTGGATCTGTTGCAGACCATTTAAATGATTTTGATATTGTTACAAGTCAGTTGTGTTTTGTAGGGGTAAACTTTGATGATGAAGTTAAAGCTCTGTTATTCTTGTGCTCATTACCAGAAAGTTGGAATGGTTTAGTAATGGCCATTAGTAACTCTATTTCTGGATCTAGTACTTTAAAGTTTGATGATGTTGTCGGCGCTATCCTTAGTGAGGAAATGTGACGGAAAAGCTCCGATGAGACATCGGGTAATGCTTTGAGTGCAGAGTCTAGGGGAAGAAAAATGGAAAGAGGAAAGAGCTCAAGATATCGCAACAAATCAAGGAAAGGTAAATCCAAGTCTAGATTGGGGATAGTGTGCTGGAAATGCAGAAAGAAAGGATACCTAAAGAAATACTGTAGATCTCGGAAGGGAAAAGAAGGAGATGCACAGCAAGAAAACAATCATGAAGCAAATGGGACATGTGAGGTGTTACAAGATTCTTTGATTCTTTCTTTCGAAAATATTACTGATTCCTAGGTGGTAGATTCAGGGGCCTCATTCCATGCCACACCTGATAAGAAATACTTTCATGACTATGTTCAAGGAGTTTTTGGAAAAGTTCGTTTGGGTGATGATAAACCCTGTAAAATTGTTGGAATGGGTAAGGTTCTTGTAAAACAACAGAATGGAAACCAATGGCTACTAAAGGAGGTAAGGCATGTTCCAGATCTAAAGAAAAAATTGATTTCAACAGGGCAGTTAGGCGGTGAAGGTTGTGTGACAACTTTCACAGATAAAGCTTGGAAGGTCACCAAAGGATCCCTGGTAATAGAAAAAGGTGAAAAGGTTAGTATATTGTATTTATGCAATGGTATTTCTAACTTTGTCAATGCTTTAACTTCCAAAGGAGCAGATGCAACATTATGGCATCATAGGCTTGGACACATGAGTGAAAAGGGGATGAATATTCTTCACTCAAGGAAATTGTTGCCGGGTTTGAAAAATGGTGATTTGGACTACTGTGAGAATTGCATTTATCAAAAACAGAAGAGAGTCAGATTTCTCAAAGTTGGGAAAGAAAAGAAGAGCGAAAAATTAGAGCTTGTGCATACAAATGTATGGGGACCTGCTCAGGTATCATCTCTTGGTGGGTCTCGTTATTATGTTACTTTTATTGATGATGCAACTAAAAAAACTTGGATTTATTGTATTTAAAATAAATCTAATGTATTTGATACTTTCAAGAAATGGAAAGCTTTGGTTGAGATTGAGATAGGAAAGAAATTGAAGTGTCTTAGATCAGACAATGGAGGTGAATATTGCAGCAAAGAATTTGATAGGTACTGTTCAGAGCATGGAATTCGCAGAGAGAAGACAGTTCCAAGAACACCACGAGAAAATGGTGTGTCAGAAAGAATGAATAGGACAATCATGGAGCGTGCAAGGTGCATGAGATTGCATGCAAGATTGCCTTTACAGTTTTAGGTAGATGTTGTAGATACTGCTGTTTATCTAATAAATAGAGGGCCTTCAAGTTCCTTGGATGGTGGTATTCCGGAGGAAGCATGGACACGTAAAAAGGTAAACTACTCTTTTTTAAAGCCTTTTTGTTGTGAGGCCTTTGTCCATATTGATAAAGAAAATAGAACAAAGCTTGAGGCAAAGTCAAAGAAATGTACCTTTATTGGATATGGTGTTAATGATTTTGGTTATCGCTTATATGATTATGAAAATCACAAAATCATTAGGAGCAGAGATGTAATATTCAATGGAAAGGTCTTGTATAAGAATCAGTTGCAGGAAAAGAAACAGGAAAAAGAAAACAAGGAATACACAGTTCTTGATGAAATCGCTGAAAAAGTAAAGGTGCCTTAAAATAATAATGATCAACAACCACAACAGCAACAATCACCACAACAGCAACAGGCACCCCAAACACCTGAAAGCGGTGTTAGAAGATCTACCAGGATAAGTACACCCCCTGAACGATACTCTCCTTTATTATATTATTTATTGTTGACTGATTCCGGTGAACCCGAATGTTATGAAGAAGCCAATGCAGGTTGAAAGCAAGAAGAAGTGGGAGGTAGCCATGGAAGAAGAGATGGACTCGTTAATGCATAACCAGACTTGGGACTTAGTCAGGTTTCTTGCAGGAAAAAATACAATGAAGAATAAATGGTTTTACAGTTTGAAGGAAGAAGATGGAGGAAAATAGAGGTGCAAAGCTAGACTTGTGGTGAAGGGGTTTGCACAGAAGAAAGGTATTAATTATGATGAAATATTTTCTCCTGTTGTTAAAATGACTTCAATTAGAACTATTTTAAGTCTAGTAGCAGTTGAAGATTTGCATCTTGAGCAGTTAGATGTAAAGACAACCTTTCTCCATAGGGATTTGGAGGAAGAAATATATATGTAGCAGCCACAAGAATATGAGGTGAAAGGGAAGGAGAAACTAGTGTGTACGTTGAAGAAGAACTTGTATGGCTTAAAATAGGTTCCAAGGCAGTGGTATCTAAAATTTGACAAGTTTATGTCTAAACAAGGTTATACTAGATGTCACTGTGATCATTGTGTTTATCTGAAAAGGAAAAATGATGGAAGCTATATTATATTGTTATTATATGTAGATGACATGCTTGTTACAAGGTCTAACATGCTGGAAATAAATGTGCTCAAAAGAAAATTGGCAAATTCATTTGCAATGAAGGATTTGGGAGCTGTAAAACAAATCCTTGGTATGAGAATCACTAGAGACAGAAAAATCACAAATTAACAGTCTCAGAATGAGTACATACAAAAAGTGTTGAGAAGATTTAATGTGCACAATGTAAAACCAGTTAGTACACCTTTTGCTAGCCATTTCAAACTTAGTAAGAAAATGTGCCCAAAGACCCATGAAGACATGGATTATATGTCTAAAGTTCCATATGCATTAGCAGTTGGAAGCTTAATGTATGCAATGGTCTACACAAGGCCTGATATTGCATATGTAGTGGGAGTTGTAAGCAGGTACATGAACAATCCACGAAAGGATCATTGCATGGCAGTGAAATGGATTCTCAGATATTTGAAAGATACCACAAATCAAACATTATGCTTTGGTGGTTCAAACTTTCTCTACAGCGATACGTTGATGCAGATATGGCAGGTGACAAAGATAATAGGAGGATCACTAAAGATATGTATTTATTGTTCGTGGAACACCTGTCAGTTGGGTTTCAAAAATCCAAAGTGTTGTTGCACTTTCAACAACAGAAGCAGAGTATGTTGCTTCTACAGAGGCTAGTAAAGAAATGATTTGGTTACAAAGGTTTATGGGTGAATTAGGTAAGGAGTATAATATGGTCACGTTATAAAGTGATAGCCAAAGTACCATTCATCTTGCAAAGAAATCATCATTTCATTCCAGGACTAAACACATACAGCTCAAGTACACATATGAAGATGGAGAGTTGAAGCTGGAAAAAATACACATTAGCCAGAATCTTGCAGATATGCTAACAAAAGTTGTAACCAAGGAGAAACTGAGAATATGCTTAGTTTCAATTGGTCTTCAAGGATGACGATGAATATGAGAAATAGCCAGATCCAAAGAGGAGTCATTATCCAGCAAATGAAGTAGTGGTGGATTTGCTACAATCATTCTCCAAGTGGGAGATTGTTGGATGTCCAACATGATTGTTCAGAGGTCTTTGTTTCAATCAGATGTATACCCTACGAAGATTGTACACCCCTCCACGCGGGGGGGTGCAGGGAGGAATTTTCCCACCCGCGGGGGTCCGGGGGGGCCAATCCCCCCTAGCTGGGGTGTTCGGGATCCAACGGTCCCCTAGTGGAGGTTCGGGGGCAAAGCCCCCGAAGCTAAAAATAGATGTAAAATTGCCTTGTAAAAGTATAGTAATTTCTAGTCAATCTAGGCCGTTCATTAGGCGGATGATCTAACGATAGTACTTATGTTTAGTTTAGGGTTTTTTTCCCTAGAAGGAAACCCCTCTCTTTGTATGAGGGAATTGTATTAAGTCTATGTAATATATGTGTATTCTCCGAGCGAGAAGCAAAGAGGTGAGACTGTGAGAGAAAACAAAGGATATTACAGCGGATCTATTGTAGGTTGTGTCTCTTCATTTTACTGGATAATAGAAAAGAAGGACTGGTTGTTCAGGGTGGGCGTAGCCCAAACTAGGTGAACCACGTATATCTATGTCTCTCTTGTTTTATGTGTTTTATGTGTTTATATTTCTGCAATATTTTATGTGTTCCATTGCTCCGTAATATATAATTTTCTAACATATTATGACTCCTTAGACTCCTATATATAGAAAGGAGGTTTTGTCATTTGAATCATCCAATAATTGTTCATTTGTGTAATGTAAAGGAGGGTGCCCCCTCGAAGAAGCTAAATTCTAAGGCATTCAACTATCTTTTCTATCTT
Organism: Pinus taeda; assembly: GCA_000404065.3. Lineage (NCBI taxonomy): Eukaryota > Viridiplantae > Streptophyta > Pinopsida > Pinales > Pinaceae > Pinus > Pinus taeda. The sequence continues at coordinate 15,763 of APFE031236666.1, read as the reverse complement.
TTTGTGAGCTCATTTCATAACATTTGGTATCAGAGCTTTGGATTCTAGGGTTACACTGCTCCAAATAGGTCATCGTGGCATTTTCGCTATGACTTTTTCTCTGAGATGTTTCAAAATCTAAGAAAAACGCCCATTTGAGATGAAATCGCACTGAACCTTGAATTTAAATTTCAGAGCTTTTCGCACTATCTTTGTGGAGATATGATCTGAGGAAGTTGGTCTTTTTGTAGACTTTTGAATTACATTCCAAACAGGTGACCTGGGGAAGATCATCATAAATTTCTCTCTCAGCATCGGATTGAAATTTCGTAAGAAGCTATAGAATGAGGATAGACTATAGTTTCTTGTATATATTCTTCAGAGCCAGAGGTCGAAACAGTGACTCGTGCCACATCGTACAAGTTCGCTCTACTGAACTAGTCTATAATCAGGTCACTGTGGGAGATTTGGCATAACTCTTCCCTGGAGAATCCAATTTGGATCAGACTAGTGGCATTGGAAAGAGGAAATAGAGGGCTACTGCAGGTCACAATTTTAGAACTAGATGATCCAAAATTACAGAGATACATTATATTCAATATCAAGCTCCTACAAAGTGTAAAAAGGTGTGTATTTTATTTTAAATTTTTGCATAAGCTTGGTTTGAAAAATTTGTTTGAAGGAATTCAAAGGGCATAGTAAAGAACTATTATCTGTAATTGATGGCCCAAGGAAAGAAAATTCAAACACCTAGTAAGCAACCTGAAATCTCTAGCATGACTCATGAAGAAGAGGAAGAAATGCAACATGATATATCAAAATTACGAGCCAAGTGCAACAAGTGTCACTTGCACAAAAAGTAACAGAATCTAAGATGGATGGTTTAAAGAAAGATGTAGAAGCTAAGATGGATGGTTTAAAGAAAGGCATATAAGCTAAGATGGAGTGTTTAAAGACAGGCATGGAAGATTTGAAGACAGATTTGACAAAGTTTCTACAAGAAATGCTTACTAATGGTGAAAGGGTAGTAAAGGAAACTCATGATGAGAACAAAAGAAATGTTAATCATGATTTCATAGACTCTAATGTTGGATCAAAGACCCACCATATTCCAAAAATCGATATGAGGAAGTTTGATGGCAAGGATCCCGCAACATGGATATTACAGATGGAGCAATTTTTGGATCTCAATAATGTGCAAAACACACAAAAGTTACGTATTGCAACTTTATATTTGGAACCAAATCAGTATGTATGGTATCAATGGCTTTGCTCTCGTAAACAATTTATCACTTGGGCAATTTTTACGGAAGAATTGATAGCACATTATGAGGATACAAAAAGCAACACTTTTTTTAGCCAATTGATAAGTCTCAAACAAAAGGGTTCAATAATGGAGCACATTGAGGAGTTCCAAAAATTGAACATAAGGGTAAAAGATATTCCAGAGGAGCATAGGATTGATGTGTTCATAGGGTCTTTAGAGGATAATATCCAACACGATGTTTGCCTTTGGGAGCCTGATTCATTAGAGAAGGCATTCAGGTTAGCAAGAAAAATGGAAAGCAAAATTATGGGAACCAGGAAGCATACCACTAACAACTATAAAGGTGGAAGTGTTGTTGCCCCTAGTCTTCCACAACCTATAAGGTTGACACCACAACAATTGGAAGAAAAAAGAGCAAAAGGGCTTTGTTACAGCTGTGATAGCAAATATACTAAAGGTCATAAGTGTGCTAAGAAGAAATTATTCTACATAGATTGTGAAGAGGAAGACGAAAAGGAGCAAGAAAGGTCAAAAGAAGAGGATATACTCCAAGAACAAAGCCTAGATAAAGAAGAAATGAATTTGACTATATCTTGTAATGCATTGGTTGGAATTACCACTCCTCAAACCATCAAGATATAAGGACAAATCAAGAAGAAAAAGGCAATAGTGTTGATTGATTCAAGAAGTACCCACAATCTTATTCATTGTAAGATAGCAAAAGAATTGAATTGCTTCCTATACCCAGCACTAGAGTGTCAAGTGATGGTTGCAAATGGAGGAATGATAAATTTCTGTGGAAAGTGCCATAATATCAAGCTATCCATGGGAGAATATGTATTGACTAGCCCAATGATTTCCATTCCAATGGGAGGTGCTGATGTTGTACTAGGAGTCCAATGGCTACAATCCTTGGGTACAATAGCTTTTAATTTTCAAGAACTTTTCATGAAATTTTCTGCAAAAGCAAAGGAAGTTGAATTAAGTGGTATTGCAAGGAAACTAGGAAAGATAACCAGCTCTAACGGTATGACAAAGCTTCTAAAAAATGAACAAAGAGGTGTAATTGTACAATTATGTTCGCTAGATGTTTCCACATCGGAATCATCTATTTCTCCAGATCTCCAAAAAGTCTTGGACAATCATTCCAAGGTATTTGAGACTCCCAAAGGTCTCCCACCTATTCATGATCATGATCATGCTATTCATCTGATTCCAGGAATTGTTCCTCCAAACATCAGGCTGTACAAATATCCCTATGCTCAAAAGAGTGAAATTGACCATATGGTTGCAGAAATGCTAGATGCTGGTATAATTCAACCTAGTCATTGTTCTTTCTTTGCTCCAGTAGTATTCGTGCATAAGAAGGATGGATCATGCCACATGTGTCCGAATTATAGGGAGCTCAACAAGCTCATTATTAAAGATAACTTTCCCATTCTTGTCATTGATGAATACTGGATGAATTGCATAGATAAATTTACTTCACCAAGTTGGACCTTCATTTAGGATATCATCAAATCAGAATGAAGACTGAGGACATTTCGAAAATAGCATTTAGAACTCATGAGGGTCATTATGAATTTTTGGTCATACCTTTTGGCCTTACCAATGCACCTTCTACATTTCAAGGTTTGATGAATTCCATTTTCAAACCCTTTCTTAGAAAATTTGTGTTAGTATTTTTTGATGATATACTAATCTACAACAATTCTTGGAAGGATCATGTTAAACATGTTGAGAGGGTATTACAACTATTGGAGGAGAAACAATTATATGCACAAACATCCAAATGTTTCTTTGGAGTACAAGAGGTGGAATATTTGGGTTATATTGTATCTCATGAAGGAGTTAAGGTAGACCCTAGAAAAATTAAATCCATTAAGGAATGGAAAATCCCCACATCCATAAAGCATCTGCGAGGATTTCTCGGGTTGACAGGGTATTACCGCAAGTTTGTTAAGAATTATGGGAGAATAGCAGCACCTCTAACAACATTATTGAAGAAATATGCCTTTTCATGGACTTCACAAGCAACAAAGGCCTTCTAACATCTTAAAGAGGCAATGTGCCAAGCACCGGTCTTAGCTACACTGGACTTACAAAAACCTTTATTATGGAATGTGATGCTTCAGGAAATGGAATTGGTGTTGTTTTAATGCAAGATGAAAGACCCATTTCTTTTGAAAGTCATCCCATACAGATCTACATATACACAATAGAATTCTCTCATATATGGTTAACTTCTAAGGAAAAAATCCTACATTAAACATAACTTCTACCTTCAAATCTCTGCCTAATGAACGACCCAGATTGAATACAAAATTACAACATTTTACAAGGCAATTTTACATTTATTTTAAGCTTCGGGGGCGCTGCTTAAAATAATAATTTTAGGAATTTGGTATCTTCCATCGTGGAATTTTCGCTACGAAGTTTCAGAGCAGGAAACACATGCTGGACTATGTACGATGAAGTGGTTGAATAGTTGGGATATAATGAGAGTACATGTGGACAATAGTGCTTTCAAAGTCTAGAATTGTTGGTAAACGCCGCGCAGTGAGCTTTCAACGTTTCAAAACTTGTAATGTGTTTTATTTAGTCTTATCTGGTATATTGTAATTGTACTATTTAAAATATTGTATTTATTATTAATTAGTAGAGAGTTTAATAAATATTGTATTTTAAAAAGTAGTTTAAAAGCAATTAAAGTAGTTAAAAATATTGTTGCACATTAATTTTAGATATTTTGGAACATAATTTACAAAGTTATAAATTAGTTGAGAATATTATTAGAAAAGTAATTTTCGATGTCTTTGCTTATAGAAGTGTGTTTTTATATGATATGACTATTTACATGTCTTAAGTGTCTAATTAGTGTTACTCAACAAATAGTAAAAGAGAAAGAAATATCAATTACAGCCATATATTCAGAGATTGAATAGCACTAAAAATATAGAAAAAAAAATTACTACATCATGCAAAGTTATGCCTTCAAAGAGATACGAGAAGAAAAACAATTTAGGATGCATATAGCACTTCATTGACACAAGATTCTTACACTCCCATATGCATCTAAATGTCTGTCATTTAACAAGATATTTATCAATGAAATTGAAACATGAATTTTTAGGATACTTGGCCTCCGCAAGGAAATAGGCCTCCACAGGAAAATAGGCCTCCATATACCATTGTAACAATTGAAGCCCAAGACAAATGCAATCTATTATAGCCTATCCCATTTGTACATTCTTCCCTTAGGCCACAATTTCATACCATAGGGAATTGCTAGAAGTATTCCCCTATGTTGCATAGTGATGTAATATGGATCCACATGTCAAGTGCTCAAGTATAAGTTCTTTTGGAGCTTGTAAAAGATAACCTTCCCACCTATATGAATCTAGAAATGTTACAACACAAGCCTATAGTTTGAAATATGGGGATTTACCTTCTTCATTCAAAAAAATATCTTGCCATATATTAAAATTATCGCAAATATTAAAGTTGATAGTTATGAGATCCATTCATGTACACATTTTAGGTCTTTGTGAACACTACACTAAAACAATATTCATGCAACTACATATTATGCAATTAATACTATTATGCCAATGAAAAATTAAACCACGTGTATTTTCTTGATCTATGCTATAGATTTTGTAGAAGTATGCTTTCAGAGTGAGATAAAACTAAAACACACATGTTGAAGCCATTTTTCCTTTTCCAATACCCACAATTACTAGTAAATAATATAGAGCTACTATAAGGATATCCTCCATGTAAATTTTACAATAGTATAAATATTGGATATAGTTCCAACAATAAATTACAACCTAGTTAGAGATGTATTCTTATGGTGGGATGGATTCTAATGATTAACTTGCAAGGGTGCTTCCAATGGACTTGTTAGAGAGGTAATTTTTCTATCATTCCTATATTACGAACATAATGAATGGTGAGTCCATAAGTAGGCCTACATCCTTACTTCCATTCATGAGCTTGATCAATAATTATATGTACGTTCTTACGATGTCTAGCCCTTATGTACAATAGAGCCAATGATACTTCATTTTACTTTCAACACATGAATGAAGAAACATAAGAAATATCAAAAATGACAAAAGGAATATAGTTACATCTATGTTTTTGTGCTCCTAGTTAGAAAATAAGATTTGGAGCTAGCTAGAAACCAAAATCTAGAGCTAGAATCACCCTAGCTAAACCTATTTATTAAAACTATATTCCATAATTAACTAAATTGATATTTTTCTTAGGAATTAGCCCCATAACATCTCAATATTTTCATATCGTGATCACAGTTAATGTGCCACCACCCAAGGCACTATAATAATCACTACCTCACCTTGAAGTAGTTGCAAAAATTTTGTAAAGCTCATATTTCACGGATGAGGTGTCAAATGTTAAAATGATTTCAAAAATCAAATGAAAACCCTGGTTGAATATTAATTCAATATGTAATGCAAAGAGTGAACATTATACTATTATCATTTATTGCGATAATAAAAAGTAAAGTCAATAAATCATAAAATATTTAGATCATTAAAATATATAACATTATACAAACTTTAATGATAGGTATAAAAAGAGTTGGAAGAAACAGTAGTACCTACTAGGTATGAAATCAAAACTCTAAGGTAATTTCAAAAATAGATAGTTGTATTGCCACAACTATCTGAAGAAAAATAAAGTTGATGTTGATATTGAAGAAGACATCCACCATGAGATAAAATAATCAAGGGAATTGTAACACCCTCCTCCCATATGTACCCAAGCAACTAGCCAAACGAGGTAAACATGCAACGAGAGGCCACTATGACATGATTCGACCTCCTAAGTCACATTCAGGCCCAAAGCCCAAGTCACTACCCAGAATTTCATGATACCTTCAGAATAGTAAAATAACATGGAAATGACAATACTAAAGAAAATACTTTTTTAAGACCTTGACTGGACCCCTACTATCCATGATAGGCATTTCGTCAAACATCTCATGAATATGTAAACTACAGGTGTAAATAACATATTTGAGCATAGGGGTCTCATACTTATCTGAGAATCACCATCAAGAATTGATGCCTCAACACATTAACTGTCATTCCATCCATTTGACCATAGACACATTTTTCATTCATATACAAGCAAAAATATGATAAGAGCCATACATAGTTGCTATCATAAAATATATACATGACCAGCATAATAGGGGCACAAATACCCCTAAAATCACAGCCATATAAACCATATATATTATAGTATAATACTCATAGAAATACAAGGAGAAATAACCTTTCATGAATGATGCAAAATCCAAACCCAAGATGGAACTTCCACGTTCCACCCTGCTGTAGAATGGCTGAGCCAAACATATCTTCAACCATTCACCCTCATGACATATTCCAAGCATGACTATGGGATCTCATAGAACACATCAATAAAAACTCATCTAGGGTTCCAGAGACCATCCACTTCAACCCATCAAACAATTATTCCACCTCACGATCGGACATCAAAAAACCATCATCAGATTGGTCTCCATCCAAGCCTTCCAGGGCTTCTAGAGAATTTTTCCAACCAAGTCTTGCAAGACTAGTAACTCAACCCACAACTTATAGAGGGCTTCCAAAGTGTTTGTCTAACAAGGGCTTCGCTAAGGAAACATGACAACCAACCAAAATAAATAATGAAAGTAAACCCATAATCACCATGGATATCCAGGAAATGGCAAGCCTAGGAAATCCATTGTCAATCCCAACCATCCTCCATGTCAATGACATATCACAACCAAAAATCCACATGTATATGCCATGCATTCCAAAACTAGTGAAGGAAACATACATGCAACTCGATACCTACAAGAAAATCTGATGTAGCTATTGATCCCAGTACCTTCTTGCACTTTCTTGCTCTTCCTTTACTTTCTTGCTCCAAAAATCCAAGTATGCCATACCCTCCAAGAGTGCTCCAAGAAAACTCTAAGTATCCAAGCGTATGAGAGAGAGAATAGAAGATAGCTCCACCAAAATCTGTCAAAATCTTACCAAGTAATCCTTAGAAGCCTTTTTACCAATGAGGACTCTTATTTCTTCATTTTCCAACATTTTCCTTCATTTTCCTCCTCACATGTAACTTGTGACATTTCACCTTCCTTTTCTCCTAATTTCCTTTATTTTCATAAAATATGCTAATTAATGCCTCATGCCTTTCCAAACCTTAGCCATTGCCTTTGACAATTTATGTATCCATAATAAACCGAATCAACACCCATTAGGATGTTTGCCCCACATTTCAACTCAGAATATGTGTCCCATCATCCATGTTATTTTTATATTTTACATGAGTTTTTAACTAGGGTAGTTACAGAACCCTCCCCCTTGGGGGAACACCATCCTCGGTGTTCAATGACACCTATAACCAAAAATACCACTGAAAACAAAACATACTACCCATGTAGCTTTATAATGTATCCCATTGTAGTATTTACAATGACCATCTGTTAAAACAGGACAAACATAACGTTTGTTGGAGATTTATAACACAACTGATTATGGTATTTACAATAATAATCACATATACAGACACATTTTATTCAACTAGAAAATAACCATACTGTCTGTGGAGATTTATAAACCATATTGGTACAGTATTTACAATAATATATACATATACACATTTTCTCAACTAGCAAATAAAAGGATGTGATACTTGTATCAATAAACAAGACAATCCAGAGGCTCACACCTCCACCCTCAAAAGTAGTACCAAAATTCACCTCCTTCCTAGGAATTCCAGAATCCTCTGTTAGAGTCAAAGTTGAATCCAATGTCTAGCGCTACAATGTCGTGCCACTTGTCCTCTCGATGAACAATTACTATCTCATTGTTCCAGGGCGCACTCCTAATGTGCATCTAATTCCATCTAGAAATCCTAATGACCAAAAAAAATATATTCACAACCTTCCCTTCTCTGCTACATAGCCCCTCAGGAAATCCAGTCACCCCTTTCCATACAGTCGCTCACCTTCCAAGTTCCCCGGAATCCCCTATCCCGAAAGATCCATCCCTTGAGAAGGCTTCCTCGCATCAAAAGATATAACGATCAAGGAATATACCTGCCTCAAAACCATCATACTAGTCATATGATGCTCATGGAAATCAATGGACACTATTGGGTACTAGTAGCCCACAATGGCTATGGTCTTAAAGTTATTTACGAGCATACTACTACCTATTCTGATTTATTTTGTTGTTGCTGCCAATTCTTGCAATCGATTTCAACCACTCAACTAGGCATGTTCATGCATTCTTGTACCAAGCACATAATTTCCATTAGATTTAAAATAAATTGAAATAAATTGATATCATACCTCATTGGTAGCTCGTCAATAAGGTACACTTGCAATCTTGTTTACTTCCTGTCACAACAAGTCAAACTAACTGTTTGATCAAAACATCATGTATAAACATATCCCATTTGGTTAGCTCAAAACACAACCATCATAGATCAACATCATAAATCACATGTAACCATTATAAACCAGAATCATAGATCACATGTAATCATCATAGACCATAATCAAAAATCACATGCACATTAAAACTAAATAAAATGTTGATACTTATCCTTTCATCAATCCTTCACTTCCACCTTCATCCTTATTTCATATGCACTCTAGATTAGTTGTTGCACTGGACAAACACCCAGTGCCTTCTCCGCAACCATGTGCACACACACATGGTGTACATCCCACACATAAAGCCACACATGGCATACCACACTATGAAATCCATGCATCTACACCTAACATACAACACATACACCTACATCCAGTGTACAACACAATGCAATACATTCGCCTAGACTCAGTGTACAACACAACACAACAGAACAGAACACAACAACTATACATACACAATGTACATCACAAGACATGCATCCACACACAACATGTGACACCACAAATGCATACACATAAGCCTGATATACAACACAACTCATACATCTATATATGATGTACAACGCCACACAATACATGTAACTACACCTGGCATACAACACAACAATATACATGTACTACACAGAGTACAACACAACGAGTACGCATGTCATGATACCACAACTACACAATGCACATATATAGTACTACATGAATGCAACACATCATGTACGACATGCACATAAGTCCACACATACACCAGTACCATATGTACAACATGTCCATAGTACCACTTGTACACCGCACCACCTGCACAACGTGTATACAATACCACATGTACATAGTACCACATGCACAACATGTACATGACAATACATGTAAAAAACACCACATGCACGACATCTACACAACACTATGTACACATAGCGCCACTTGTACAACATGTACATAGCACTACATGCACACATCACCACTTGTACAATCATGCACACAACACCATATGTACCTAGACACCACTTGTATAACATGCACACAACAACACAGGTACTTAGCACTACATATCCAACATGTACACAACATCATCGGTCCACTGTACTACATATTCAACCTACACATAGCACCATCTATACCCAACACTAGATATGCAATATTCACACAACACTATTTGTATCATCTTGTACATAACATTGCATAAACAACATGTACATATACTATATATGCACAACACCGCATGCACACAATAACACATATGCAACATGTACAAGATATACAACATATGCACAAAAATAGTACCACACATCCCCAAAACCACACTATCAATATCAAGAAACCTTGCTTCCAATGTCTTATCCATGCTTTCCCCAAAATGCCACAAATCACACCGCTTTCATTCTACTAATGTATCCCTCAGTATAGTGTGTCCATAACATAGACATAATATACTCACATAATATCAACTCATAACGACATGAAACTAACCTCATAGATTTTCCAGGGCTATTCTTCCCAATTGATTCCTCATAAACCAAGAACCTCTTCATGTCATTCACATGCATAAGCAATCATTCCTTCACAAGAATGATTCCTGATGACCCTATTAGATAATGACATAGATACATGGATACATACATACATATACATAAACATTAGCATAAAAAAATCATGGTCCTGTCAGACAATGATATACATACATACATACATACATACACACATGTATACATATAAAGATCAGTGTAATCATGATCATACCATAATTAAAAGATCACATTGTCAGGGTTAAAAAAAATCCCTTTATGCGTGCAACACATGCGCAATATCAAGAACAAAAGTTCCCAATATAGCCAAGTCATATGACACCTCCAATACATTCAACTAACCCTTCTTGATTACCTTTTCCATGATTCTTCTATCATCATCCATTTACCACAATGGACCCAACTAGTCCAACCGACCGCCACAGTATTAGATTTCGCTGCACTTACTCATGCATCGAGCTTCATCTAAATCTTACATTACCTTAAGGTACCACACAACTCTCCTTGAGCTCCATTAACTTTCCTCTTTCTCAACCAATTTCAAAGACTCAAAACTTAAGCACAATAAACAAACAAAAGAAAACCATGAAAACCAATAACAACACGATTCCGCAAACCAAGTGGTATGGTCATACACTAGAAATAAACAAAGGCATCAATCAAGCACAAAAAATAACAAGAGATCAAAAGCACAAGACTAACAACAAACAACATGACTTAATCCCCATGGTTCTGAATGCTTACAAGGAAAGCTCAACCCAAGCCTTCTTCAAGATTTCATTGCAGTCTCTCTTACCATGTAAATCCCTACATCATACTTCCATAAACACATAATGTTAGTGCATAACCAACATAACAATACACTAGTTACCTTACTTTGCTATGGAAAGCACGTTTCTTGCAACTAAACACATCCATGCCATCTCGCAAGGGACTCCAATTCCTTTGACAAATCCACCTATAACTAGAGACTGGTTAATATACATGTCAAGTACATGTTTATGAATATAGCACATGTCCACACAATGTCAAAAAAGATTAAGGTTAAGAAGACTTCTTCCATGCAAAGCACTCATTTGTCTGGAATTAGGGTTTCCCAAACATAGCTAAGGAATTCTTGCCCAATTCCTTTATTTTACCTTTTACCTTGTTATAATTGAAACTTACTATGTACTTCTACATCACCCAATTGTTAGTTATATAAACCTATCAACTATTTCCTTGTCATGCTAATACCAAGCATGTTTCCTACAACTACTCACACATGTCAACCATATGTTCCAAATATCAAGACAATCATATCTATCAATTTGAAATCAACTTGTACAAACAATCATGTCATAACCCATAGTCATTAAACATAATTCTACAACTGTCAACTACATTCAAGTGTTAGAAAATTATATATTACAAATCAATTGAACACATAAAATATATTGTAGAAACATAAACATAGAAAACACATAAAACAAGAGAGACACATATATACGTGGTTCGCCCAATTTGGGCTACGTCCATGGAGAAACAATTAGTCCTTCCTTTCATATTATCTAGCAAAATGAAGAGATACAACCAACAGCAGATCCGTTGTAATTCCCTCTTCGCTCTCAATCTCCTCTCTCTTCCTCGCTCAGAATACAAATCTACATATACACAATAGAATTCCCTCATATATGGTTATGGGTTTCCTTCTAAGGAAAAAATCCCTACATTAAACATAACTTCTACCTTCAAATCTCCGCCTAATGAACGACCCAGATTGACTACAAAATTACAACATTTTACAAGGCAATTTTACATCTATTTTAAGCTTCAGGGGCACTGCCCCGATCCCCCGCCAGGGGGGGCTCCAAATAATCTTCCCCCCCCCCCCCCCCGTCCCCATGGAGGCATGCATTTTATGGGCCATGTTGCCGCCACATTACGAAATGGGGTCCAATGCGGCAATACCTCTAAATAAGGAAGATAGTCAAGCTCCACACCCAACATCAAGTACATATCAATTGTCTCAACACATATGTGTTAGTAAAATCATATTAAAACAAGATCATTGGAGCGCATACTCATATTATGAAATTCATCAAACATCAACCAACTTGCAAACATACCATGTTAAATAAATCAGCTAGAAACCAAACACTCAAATACCAACTAGACATAATACTCAAATATTCAATAACAAGGTAGATGAATCATACCTAAATATCGTAAGCATAACCAACTTCATACGCCAATCCAGGTTAACACAATACATATAACATCAAGATATCAATTTAATTACCCTAATCATCAAGTTACTAGCATAAAACATCAATAGCAATGCATACAACCACATGTTACTATCATTCTTGACTATCCGACACGAGCTTATGACTATACTAATGAACTATCATCTATCATGTACATAACTATAACATCAAAAGACATACATAAACCTAATGTACATAACCCTAATGCATACAAAAACCCTTAACTTACTTATGTCCATGCCTAACATGCAAACCTGTGTGATGACATGCTCTTGCCTCGAGATCCAATGTTGCAACTTCGCTTTAAGGATCTGCATCTCTGACTCTATCTCAGCCAACACATTAATTAACATCATAACAACCAATAGCACCATGATGACCTAAATTTCATACAATGACTTCCCACGGCATGTTTGACCTACTATTCATGCATAACTATAAACGAGACCATACACACATAACAACTACATATAGACATATAATACATGAGTACAAAACCATATACACATCATTCTAGCTAGAGTCGAGTCATCAATGCAAGACCATATCAACTACCCAAACCATAACCTTATGCATGAAAACGATGACCACATTGCGTGTACTTGATCACATGTGAACACTGACATGCATAACAATGCATAATCAACCATACACACATGAAAACATACTCCACGACAACACCTTCAACCTTCACATGGCGACATCACTACAACCATGATCAACACCATGCAAATGCAACAAGCACATCGACAACAAACATAAGGAACACACATACAATCGACATGAATGCATGACCAACACACAACACATCCAGTCCGAGGGGTGGACCATGCTCTGATACAACACTTATACACCCTCCTCCCACATCTACCTAAGCAATCGGCTTTCCAGAGTAAACATGCGTTGAGAGGCCACTATGATATGATTCAACCTCCTAAGTCACGTTAAGGAAGTGGAACAGATTGAAGCACACCATACAAACATTCAACATTAGCCTCAGGACCCTTAGGAACAAATCCAACACTTCAGATAACTTGCGCTTGGGTCCCACTAAAATTTTGGACAAATTAAGCCTTAGTCGTTGTCATGCTATAGGCATGACATCATCCATAAACTTAAACTTGCTCTCACATGCTTCCCTGCCAGTGTCCAAAGACTAAACTTGTCAATGCTATGCCAACGTCCCTAGGATTTGAGCCACTTTTTTAGGCCCAAAGCCAGGTCACTACCCAGAATTTCATGATACCTTCATAACGGTAAAATAACATGGAAATGATAGTACTAAATCAAATACTTGTTTAAGACCATGACTCGACCGCTACTATCCATGATAGGAATTTTGTCAAACATATCATGAATATGTAAACCACGGGTGTAAATAACATATATGATCATAGGGGTCTCATACTTATCTCAGATTCACCATGAAGCATTGATGCCTCAACAGATTAACTTCCATTCCATCCATTAGACCATAGATACATTGATCATTCCTATACAAGTAACAATATGATGAGAGCCATACATAGTTGTTGTGATAAAACACATACATAACCAACATAATAGGGATAGAAATACCCCTAAAATCACAAACATATAAACCACATATAATCCAGTATAATACTCATATAAATACAAGGATAATTAACCTTTCATTAGTGATGAAAATCTAAACCTAGGATGAGACTTCCACATTCCACACGACCGTAGAATGGCTGAGCCAAATCTCTCTTTAGTCATGCACCCACATGCCATATTCCAAGCATGAATGTGGGATCTCATAAAACACATCAACCAAAACTCATCCAAGACTTCCAGAGGCCATCAACCTCAACCCATCAAACAATGATTCCACCTCAGAATCAAACATCACACAATCATCATCAGATTGGTCTCCATCCAAGCCTTCCACAGCTTCTAGAGTGTTTTTCCAACCAAATCTTTCAAGACTAGTAACTCAACCCACAACTTATAGAAGACTTCCAAAGCATTTGTCCAACCATAGCTTCCAGGACTAGTAATTGAACCCATGCTAAGGAAACATGAGAACAAACCAAAAGAAACAATGAGAGTAAACCCACAATCACCATGGTTATGCAGGAAATGGAAAGGTTAGGCAATTCACTGTCAATCCTGGCCATCATCCTTGCCAATGATAGATCACAACCAAAAATCCAGATGCATATGCCATGCATGCCAAAACTAGTGAAGGAAACATACATTCAACTCAATACCTGCAAGAAAATCTAATGTAGTTGCTGATCCTGATGCCTTCTTGTGCTTTCCTACTCTTCATTTGCCTTCTTGCTCCAAAAATCCAAGTATGACACACCCTCCAAGAGCGCTCCAAGAAAACTCTAAGTATCCAAGAGTATGAGAGAGAGAGAGAATAGAAGAGAGCTCCACCAAAACCTGTCAAAAGTTTACCAACTGACCCTCAGAAGCCTACTTTTGAATGAGGCCTCCATTTTCTTCATTTTCCATTATTTTCTTTCATTTTCTTCCTCACATTCAACATGTGACCTTTCAACTTCATTTTCTACTAACTTCCTTTATTTTCATAAATAATATGCCAATTAATTCATCATCCCTTTCAAACCTTAGACATTGTGTTTGCCAATTTCCTTAGCCATAATAAACCAAATAAACAGCCAATATGATGTTTCACCCACCATTAAAATTCAAATACATGTCCCATCATCTGTGGTATTTATATATTTTACATGAGTTTTTAACCAAGGTTGTTACAAGAATGGTGAGGTGCCCCCCTGATCTCATGATTCAATCCCAGTTTGAGGATAAATGGATTTTTATGATTTCATCATTCAGGTCAAGATGCAATTAGAGCCATAAATGTTAGGGTATTGAGGAGTTACCTAAATTTTCTATAGTATACCCTTTCACACACTTTATTGGATGTCAGGTAGGGAATGATGTTCTTCCCATCACTCCATTAACATGATTTGTTTCTTCTACTAGATCACTGACACACCCCTTGGCTATAGAGGGATACTATTAAAATTGATATGGTGATCATAGATAGGGTTATTGGTATTTAACTATATAAATAATTAGGAGTTTTTGTGTCTTGGTGTGTCGAGACTAGATAGTAATAGTATGTCATGTGTAAGAATTTGCTTTTTTGAGGTGTTTCAGTACAAGCTTGTTTCACTAAGCAACTTTGTGATGAAAAATGAAAATTTGGTAGTGTGTTGAGTGGAAATCTACATTGAAAAGTAGGTGTAGTGAATTTTTTAACACATTTTTTAAAATGAGATTT
>APFE031236652.1:0-11089 GCA_000404065.3 Pinus taeda | reverse complement strand
TTCGCCATCCTATCCAAAGAATGATTAAGATTCCTATATGACATGTAGATTGTGGATTACTTTAATTATGCATGTTTTAGTTCAGATTATTGTTTCATTATCGTTTCATGGAGCAGGAAGTATGGCATTGGATGAGGTGGAGTAATTTTGAAACCATCTCAACTCTGCATTCAAGCTCTGACATAAGCCTAAACACAGTTGAAACACTATTCAAAATTGATTCCATTATTTTCTTTGACATGGTTTATCCTCCATGAATGATGAACTGTTGGTCGGATTGAAATTCTTCAATGCAATTGTCTGTCTGCTTGATTTAAGTAAGAAGACAAGTGGGTGGCGTGTGTTGCGGGATAACAGAATTAGGGAGGGCCGCGCATTCTTGACTACCCGTCTGTTTAAGACCCTCAGTTCCCAAACCCCAATGTGGATTTCTTTTCAATATTTCCCCTACGATCGAGTACATTGAAGATCAATGAATGACGGGTAGTACAGGGGCTAAAAAGACAATTTTCCTGCTTTTTCTTGTTTTTCTAGCAATGCAGATATCAGGCACTCGCAGGCCTTGTAGGGTGGGTATCAATATATTGTTGATATCAATTAACCTTATTTGTTAAAAATGTCATGAAATCTCTTGAGGTCAGACTTGTGGACCCTTTTTTTCTTGTGGTTGTCTTACCTGACTAGAAGGTGAGGTTATCACTTACCTTTCACCTGTCATTAATGATTGCGACTTTCCCTTTAATCTGAAGGGCTCCTTGTTGTGTAATTCATCAAAAAAAATTTTCATTCACAGGGCTACTGGAATTGATGAACCAACCAATAAGAATAAAAAGCTTGACACTGAATATGCATTGCCCTTCTTTGATCAAAAAATATTATCATAGTTTTCCCTTTTAAAGAGGAAATTAACTGAAGCCATACTATGGAATGGCCTTTCAAGCATCACGACCCTTTTTAGTTGGGAGGTGTTTTTTGTCATGTTTGGCATCTAATAACTGTAACGGTTTTACAATATTATGTTTCAGACTCCCTTCCATTTCTTTACCTAAAGCATTTCCCCTTTAGAACATGCCACATTTTGCAGGGTCACATTTCCTTGTTTGCATCTATTCAAATTATAGAAGGAAAATCAAGCATTCAGTCTTGAAAATCGAAATCTCTTCATCAATTATGTCATTTAAATCATGAATTTGATCACAAAGATCTGTGCGCTATAACAGACTATATAGAGATATGGACATTTGGACATGTGTTGACCTAAAGAATTCAGCTTATTGTGGTCATTTTTTATTTTACCCAGGTGATTGATGCATTGTACCTTTTCATTGACTGTCAATTCATGGGTGTTCACCTTCACAATCTTAGGCAAAATATTATTTTCCTCCAGTTATGCTTCACATGCCTCTTTGAAGAACACTAAATTTTCACCCAAATGTTAGGGAATTCTGCTTTCTGCTATTTTGAGGCAAGGATAGTTCCATCGTCTCATATTTTGCATGTTTAGTTCCTTATAGGCTTAAATTGATCCCACTTTTTTGGTTTGATACTGTATTCAAACAAAGGATGGCAAATCTTTCTCATTTAGTTTGTTTTTAAAATTTTAACTGAACATCCTACTTTGCCATGAAGATAAATCAGTTCGGGCAATACTTTGAAGTTTGGTTCAGGTCTCCGTTTAAAATTTTAACTGAACATCCTACTTTGCCATGAAGATAAATCAGTTCGGGTAATACTTTGAAGTTTGGTTCAGGCCGCCGTTCAAATTTTTAGTTATAGTTGTACCTTTTTTAAATGAGGTCATAGGCATTAAGTCATGTGTGGTACTGATAATGCTTTTCTTGATGTTTAGCTGGAAAATAATTTATTTGCTGGTGTCCCAATAATGAAATAGCTCATAATTGTGAATTACATAGGCTTGTTCAAACCCAATGTTCCTACTCTTGTATATGTTTTAGCTGCTAGTGTTCAATGAAGCAACCTTTGGCATTGTCACTTCTCATAGTAGTTCAATTTCGATACCGTTTTCATGCTTTTGAGGGTATGTTGTTAGCTTTCTTTCATTTAGCAGAAAATATGGCCATGGAAATTTCGGGCCTAGATCATACTTGTTATTTTGCTCTGCTTAATATTTTTCTTGCTGTTAGATCTTATTATCCGCTTCTTACTCAAATATTCAGGTTTCTATCACAGATCACATTTTATGAAGATGATGTAAGGTTTAAAATCTGATTGTGATGCAATTCACCTGATGCAGACCCCTATAGAGGTTGAGTTTTTCACTGAATATGGTGAAGCAAGTCGCTACAAGATTCAGGAGGTTATAGGAAAAGGGAGCTACGGTGTTGTATGCTCTGTAATTGATACTCACACTGGGGAGAAAGTTGCAATAAAAAAAATAAATGATATCTTTGAACATATTTCTGATGAAACCCAGATTTTATGTGAAATGAAGCTTCTGAGGCTGCTGCGGCATCTTGATATTGTCGAAATCAAGCACATTATGTTACCGCCCTCTAGGCGGGAATTCAAAGACATTTATGTGGTATTTGGACTTATGGAATCAAATCTACACTAGGTTATTAAGGCAAATGATGACTTGACGCCAGAACATTATCTATTTTCTTGTACCAGCTTCTACGAGCTCTAAAGTACATACATATTAGTAGATTTCTTTTGCTAATATTCTTATTTCTAAATAAGTTTAAACTTTAAACCTGGGAAAGGGTGTATGCATGCTCATTGCTGACTATATTCACTAGATATATGGGTTGTTTATTTGAGTAGGCAATATTCAGTTACTATTCTGTTAAGATTGTGATTTTTTCTTTTATGTTGCAGG
This sequence comes from Pinus taeda, assembly GCA_000404065.3. NCBI lineage: Eukaryota > Viridiplantae > Streptophyta > Pinopsida > Pinales > Pinaceae > Pinus > Pinus taeda. The sequence continues at coordinate 8,250 of APFE031236652.1, read as the reverse complement.
GGTTTTGTCTAATTTTAATTTATTCTCACTATTTTTTAACGCATAATTATTGTGTGAAAATTAATATGTATGTATAGCGGCTAGCCTATTTCCTTTTTGCCTTCCTCCAGTTTTATAGATAAAACAATCTAAACCATGAGATCATTCTGTATGCTCTTTTCTTTCTATGTATTTCTGCATTATAGATGTATTGGCAATCCAAGTGCAATATACAAGTTATTAAACAATAATTATTTTAATCATTTTGTGGCACATCAACTATTTATACTCTTGATTGAAGTCCCTATTTATTTCACCATGGTAATGTCCACTATAGGCATAGGGGGCCCATTGTTGTTTCGTAATTGTTCACAAGTCTAAGGATCAACTTTTTGACCACAATTTGACATATGTGGCCCGTTAACACTCAAACCAGTTTAGTTTGATTCAGTGATTAGAAATCAATCCTTCAGAATAATGGTTCAATCTTCAAATGCTCAAATTTTCATCTCTAACTGCAAGAGTTAGTCAATTTGAGGATTCACAATTTTGATCTCTGTATTTGCCCCATGCATTGTATTTACAAATCATTTTAAGCAGTTGCACATTGCAATTGTGCTTTATTCACTTCCAAAAATATATATATTAGTGTTTTGTGAAGTGCATATGCTTCTTTCTCGTTTTTGTACTAAAGGGTATTTGGTTTAGGACATTGATCCTATTCAAATATTCCTGTTAAGTTTTAACTGCGTTTTTAAGAATCTATTGTGACTGTGAAGCACCTTCCCATTTCAGGGAACTTAGTATGGAAGAAGAAGTGTGAATTCTATTCTCTAATTTGTCAACTTTATGTTCTTGTAGCAAATGTGTATCATCGGGATTTGAAACCAAAGAATGTTTTGGCAAATGCTGATTGCAAGCTAAAAATATGTGACTTTGGCTTAACAAGAGTTGCCTCCAATGACATGCCCACAACAATCTTCTGGACGGTATACTATTTTAAATCTATATTATACAGATCCAAATCTAATAAGTTGCTATATTGTTATATCTGGTTTGACAGGGTTTCTGTTGAATTCTCTGTTTGATTTTGATTGTTGTATTTTAGTTAGTAAATTTCCCATTTTTAAGATGTATATATTTGACGAAGTGCAGGACTATGTTGCCACAAGATGGTATAGGGCTCCAGAGCTGTGTGGATCCTTTTTCTCTAAGGTATAATTTTTTTAAAGGATTCATTGTTAGATCTATTCTAACAATAATTGCATTCTACTTAGTCTGTTGTGACTAACTACTCTTAGATGTATAACATTCTTCTCATCTTCTTGCTTCTCTAGATGTTATGGAACTAGGTGTTTGCTTGGTATTAGTGTGTTGATTTCGATGTTGTGAAAATCACGATAACATAAAAAAATCGTGATTTTTTCATTTTCCCGATAATATCGCACGATTAATTCAGTGATTTTTTCATTTTGAAAAAATCGCGATTTTTTGGTAAAAAATCATGAATTTTTTGGAAAAAAACATGATTTTTTTTCCTGATTTTTACCGATTTTATCCCGATTTTTACAATTTTCCTCCTCGCTGATTTACTCCTGATAACGATTTTTGCAACATTGGTTAATTCACCATATCCAGTTATCTCGAGTCGTAACAGTATGCATGCTAATTATTTTCAGGTGTTCAATCTCTTATCTGTAATTTTGGCCAGGGAAACACTGACGCCTAGAAATTTATTTTATCAAGAATTGATGTCAGTTGCAAAATTTACAAGTCATTTCTCATTTCTTTGGTTGTGTATCTTGGTGAGACACGTGAATGAATATACTGAGGCCTTTGATGCATGTATGAAAGGAATCCTTTCTTTTATAGTGGAGAATGCTAAATGTAAGCATAAATAATTATTCTATTTTAAAAGTATTGAGATGAAAAATACTTATATAATATGCAGAGGTTGTACCTTGCAATTGAGGGACCAGGAATTGAATTTCTTTTGCATGAATGTGAAGATATTTTAAGAGCCCCGGAATAATGGTTAATATTGCACACTTCTGATGTTACATGCAAATGTTATGGTTTGAACTTTACAAGTAGTTTCTCATTTCTGTGATTGTGTATCTTGGTGAGACACATGAATGCATATACCGAGGCTCGTGATGTTGCATGTATGAAAGGAATCTTTTCTTTTATAGAGGATAATACTAGATGTAAGTATAAATAAATATTTCTATTTTAATAATTCAACCTTGGAATTCTGTGTGGTATCTCTCTCATAAATTCTCAAATTAAAACATGTCCTTCTAAATTCCTCCTCATGGCTTTACAATTCCTGCGCAACAAGATTTCTCCCTCTCTGAGCTGGCCAGGAGTATTCTTATTAAATTTATAGCCTTGGATGGCTTTTTCCACCCTTTGAAATTATTAAGCTGATCTACTTTCAACCTTGGAATTCTATGTGGTATCTCTCTCATAAATTCTCAAATTAAAACAGGTCCTTCTAAAAAAGCTTACATGATTGGACCGTAACCCATAGTAATGTTAGGGAATACTGGGCCTCTGAAATGCCTCTGAAATTAGGGGATTGAAACAAGACAAATGAACTTTGGATAAAAGACTTCCTAAAGATCATTGCAATTTGATTGGACCAATTTTTGAACCTTGATGTCCACTCCCCTTCAGCTAAGCTCAGTGAATTTGTGTTTAGGTCAGATCCTTCTATTCCTCCTCTATTGCAATATTTTTTTTTTTGTGTAAATTTGACTAATTCTATTATAATACAAAAGAGTACAGAGGGTTACATTTGCCACCATGGGTCGGCAACCTGAACAAGATGACATTGAAACTGAGACTGTGCTCGACGAGCTATCCGCTGACCCTAGACAAGAGCTATAACAGTGTTCAAAAATGCAAAAAGTTGACCCATCCTCTCCCTGCTGTCGCAGAGGAGGAGTTTACAGACTCTGACGATTCTGTTCAGATGCATAACTTCATTGAAATTACAAAACAGGACAGAACCATTACAGACGCTATTCGACATAACCATTACAGACGCTAAGGCTAGAAGCCAGGATAGAATGAAACATAACAGACTCTGAAACAGAATAGGACATAGACAAAACTAACTCATGCCATCGACCCGCTGCCATGCCCCTGAACGTCCACGCGGCAAGATTTAGGTGTAAGGGCTGGGTGTCTCCTCCACTGAAGGCGGGATGAATTTGTCATCTGGTTCCTCCACCACCGGGTAGCCAGGGAATTCTGAAGCGCTAGAGTCAGAATGAGATGCGGTACCTCCACTGCTTGGGCCAGCGTTGTCCCTCGCCATTTCACCCTCGGCCTCCATAGGCTGAGATTGCTGCCCCCGAGCAGGCGATGGTGGACGAGGAGCTGCTGGGACACCCGGCCAATCATGGTGCTCGCATTTTTCAATGCGCACAGAGACAAAGTAGACAGCATTGTCCAAAATGCAGGTGTGTCTGAACCGGGTGGATGAATGCCCTCCAAACGGGCATGCCAAAGAATGCCCTCTGCCGCTCCCTCTTCCGCGCTTGGCTGACCGTGGCGGGCGATTACCTTCCGAGGATTATGAAGAATGAGGTTCAGAGGCCAAAGATCTGGCTCTGCCTCGCGAGCCACCCCTCCTGCAGGCGCCCCTCTGTCGTTCTCTTGGCATGTTGCATGCACCGCTGCAACAAGATTGCACTGGGGTCGCCGCGAAATAAAACCAGCACCGTAATTAAACTAGGACCGAATTCGAGCTAGCAAAGGAATCGTGCTGAGACGGAAAATGAACCAGGCCCAACCAACGAACTAGGCCCAACAAGCTAACCAGAATATTAACCAGGCCAAACAAGCCAACCAGGCCCTATAATCTAAGCTGGAAGCCGGAGCATTCAGGGACACTGTGATAGTTAATCTCCGGCCCACATTGTCCCCCAGATCTACCAGACCACGACGGAAATTGACTAACACTCCCAAGATGAAGCCTGGTTGCAGAGAACCAGAGCTTCGCTCTGCTGCAAAATGATCCTCTCTGCACATCGAACCAGACCCTCTGCCTATCAACCCGGCATCTGCGATGGAGGAGCTGCATTTAAGGCTGGCCGGACGGCTTCGGGAGCCTTCGGCCCAGGTGGCATGAGGCGACGGCCCCTTGGCATTGAATGCCGCCGTCCTCTCCCATAAATAGCTATCTGTCACCCGCATCCGGGATCCTCTATTGCAATATTAGCCAATAGGTCTGCTACCATATTTCCTTATCTCTTTACATAATGGAATTTGACCTCCTTAAACTTTCTAATTGCTTCCATTGGCTAAGTGAGTTGTACTTTTGAATGCAATGCAAAATTTTTGTTTTGGTTTAAATTTTTAAAACAAATTGTAACATTTCGCTAGAACGTGATCACATGCAAACCCAAATGCATCCTCTAAATTCATGAAGTACCAGGGCCTTTGTGAAGGTACTGTGGACCACTACCAGATGAGTTTCCTTGACTGTGTGATGGAATTTTATTTTTTACAAGCTATTCTTGTCTGGAAAACACTTGCAATTCACAATAATTAGGAATTCTATACAAAAGATGATCGGGAAGGTTGGAATCACATTCTCCACACTGCATTATTCATTGTTTGAATAGGCTTATGAATACAAAATACCATTGCATTGCTCTTGCACTACTTAAGGTCCTCTTTCCATTTCTCATTCGATATCCTTCAAGAATGTTGTACAGACAGTGTGACTCATCCATTGGTGGACACTTCATTAAAGTAGGCACTCAAAATCCTTGTTTTTGATAACTAGATATGGATAGATAAAGAAGAAAGTTGGCCATCTAGCATGAGAACTATACTGCAATAGAAACTGTCCTGTTGGCAACAATGCATGAAAATTTATAAGCCCCTATTGATGGCCTGATTAAAAAGCAAATAAATCTGGAACATAGATGCAGATGGAATAGAGTCAACATGTTAATTGCAACAAATATAGAAGCCCCCTTATATATCATAACTGCATGCAAGGGGAGAGAAAAATCCCAATGTCCAATGTGCTAAAACACAGACTTAGAGGCTTTGGCAATTTGCAATAAGTTTCATTCTATGGCATGGTACGACGCTTACAGGAAAGTCTATCTTTGTTTTCTGTATTTCATATTTTTCACACACTATCTTTTTGTCTTCCAATTCTGATTTACAGCCTGTTACATCCAAGTACAAGTTAGTTTTAAAAAACTGAGGTGCATGGCAGGTGCATGGAGTACTATAGCATTTTATTTAACAAATGTTTAAAAAAAATACTATAGCAACTTTTTATCCTGTTCATGGAAAAATATCTGGACAAAACCAAAAAACATCATCAAAATAAGTGGGTTACTCAAAAACGTTACAACAGTTGCTTGAATCCACATTTTCTATGACCCTGTACCCTTTCCCTTGTTTGATCAAGTTAACAGATTATTATTCCCTTACAAATGGACTTTTTGTGATCCATTGTGTAAACAATGATCTGCTTGTTATAATCTAAACAAGTATTTTTTTTTACAAAATATTTTGTTAATCACCAGATCTCTTTGATTTTTAATGTGGTATATGATGCATTTTCAACAGTTAAAAAAATGGTGTAGCCAATTCGAGAAAGTATATAACCCTTCATTCTTGTCTTACTGTGCACAAGTTCTACTATTTTAATTGAATGATTACATCGCTATACCTGCTGGTGTAAAAGCCAAGGTTGTATCATATCACTTGATAAGATGTTCGAGGTAGCCAGATGGAGGAAATGGATGGCTCTTGAAGGCTTTTTCACTGTGGACCAATGTTGTTATTTCAAATTGAAACGTTACATCGTTCACTTATTGGTGCAAGGCTGCATCAGATTTATCTGTTTGTTTTTAGTGAGCATCATATTGGAACTCAGAAAAAATTATATATGAATTAAACAAATTAGGTACATCTAACCAAATGTATAAGAAAATGGGAATGAAGTCCATGGTAGACTCTCCTTCAAAAGTTCTCTGTTTTGGTGTTGTTACATCCAAAGTGCTTATAGATGGTAAAGAAAGGAATATTTAAGCAAAGAATAGGGTAGTTTTATAGAATCTTCCAAAAACTCTATGCAACACTTAGAAACAAACATCAAAAGTTGTCTTCTATAATATATGCAAGTGCCTAATCCTCTCAAAGTTGTATCATATTTCAAGGAACCTATTTGGGAAACCCTGTCCTTGATCAAACTAATTAGATCTACCTAATTAACATGTGGAATACAAAGCTTTTTCAAGTCTGGAAATGTATGTACTATTCTTTTTAGCTCATTATCTAACTAATAAACCATTTTAGAATCGATTCGAATGCAATCAATAATGTCTATGACAGATTTGGACATCTCAATATGATGAAGTTGTATCATGTTCTTTTGACAATAAAAATCGAATGGAAGAGTATTTGATAATTCATTGAGATCGATATACAAAGAATTTTGCATGCTACTTGTTTCTTTTGCTGAAGGATCTCCACATCTTACAAAACTTCTTTTCACATTCAAGTAAAATGATGGATCACTGGATACAAACATAGAGTTGAACAATAAAGAGAATTTATTAGTTCTTGACTGAAGTGCATTTTGCATATTATCCTGTGTTTTCATGTCAATGTTGTCAAGTACCCCACCCAGAACAGTCTCAGACTTGAACCTTGGAATATCTGATATACCAACACTTTCGGAGAGCTTTGGACCATTATTTTCAGGTTGATTATCCTGGTGCTTATCAAAATACTCCATTATATTCAAAAAAGTTGAAGTCACTTTCAAAGAAGGATCTGTAAATTTAATCAATTTGTAGTCGTCTTCATCTTGTATATTTTTCTATTAAGAAGAGTACTTGCATACTTGAACCGGGATTGGACTGGAGAAAAGGAAACTAGTGCTAACATGGAAACTTTGAGGCAATGTTGCATGAAAAAATGGAGTGAATTTTGAAATAAGCTGGAGAGTGTTATGAACTCCGAGTTCCACCAACTCAAGTAAGTATTCAAGAAGGAACTCTAACCAAAGGAACATGTAGCAGATTAAACGTACAAATAACTCGGCCCAAAACCTAGACCTTCATCTTTCTCGTTATCATAACTTCAACCTTGAGTAACCATACCTAAAACACATTTTTAGCTAGCAGAAGAAGGTGAATATCAGCAGAACTTGAACTACTCCCCCGAAACGTCACTGCAAAAGTTACCTATGTGCTACTACACCATTTGGCATTAACCCAATGGAATGTTGGAGGTACCAATTGAAACCTTGGTATCAAACTGGTAAAGATTCCCATCATCAAAAGGGTAGGTAGCTCACTGGTAGAGTAGGTCTTGCATTAAATTCCTAGCCAACCCAATTTTCACCAGAATGAGTTTGTAGACAATGCAATAGAAGCACAGAAGACAAAGAACACTCTGCATTGAGGCCACACTCACAAAACTACTCACATCAACCACAAAAATAGCTAACAACCACTTTAGACCACAACAACTGCAATGAGGCCAGTTCATCCCCTTACAAATTACTGAAATTTGATGCTCCATCTACCTTCAAAACTAACAAAAATTATATTCCCACACCCACTTATAGTCGCTTTAATGAAGTGAAGGAAAAATGTCGCTCTTTTTTATCAGAGGCTTCAACTCTACCTTCTGATCCAAACCTAAGATATATCATTCAGAATGAGCTTTCTTTTGTAAATGAGCATTTGAAGCAAGACAAGGGTTCTGCTCCTATTATGCCATTTATTAATTCCAATAACACTCTCCCCCAAAAATTCTTGTGTGTAGAGTCATTGGGTTTACTATGGTAATGCCTGTAACATTTTGCAGTCTTTTCTTTGTTGGCCTATGGTTTAGTGGTTAAGTAGTTGAGACACATCATCACCCTATTAATGACCCAAAGTCAAATTTAGATCAGAGCCTTAAGTTATAAGTTGATTGAATTTTATGAGATTTATATGGAATATTAATTCAATAATTAATAAAAAATCGTGTGAGGCACCCTAAATCAACTTATGTTTATACAGTGTTAGAATTTCATTTTTGCTACCTATTTGCATCTCATTTAGATTTTCCCATTCCCATGTAGTGATTGTTCCTCAATTTATGCCTTACGACGTTTCTTTTGCAGCATTTGGTGCAAATGCTAGTTTATTTTTATCTTGAGCATATTCATATGCATTGGTACAAATGTAATTTTCTGTAAAAATAGAATTTGATGAGAGGTTATATATATATATATAT
>APFE031236639.1:0-11545 GCA_000404065.3 Pinus taeda | reverse complement strand
GTGGTACTGATCACATAAATGATAAATCTATTAAAAATTTAAATCATGATTCATAATTCATAACTGAAAGACAACTTACAACTACAAGATAGTAAGATAAACACACTGACAATTGTAGTTTCCTCATTAAGTCATCAAATCAAAATGTGTTACATAAGTAGTGTTGGTGCAATGCCAATGGCAAATAGAAATAGAAAATATAAAACAACTACAGGTATACAAGCCTCAAGGCGTCAATCAGCATCAGAATCAGCATCACTGTCCCCATCATCATGGTCCCCACTGCTCTCCTCTGCATCCTCCTCCTCCCCTGTATCCATAGTCGCCTCTACGTCTGTTGGTATGGAGGTTGACCCCTCTAAGTCATCAAATCTAACAGGCTCTAGCACTGGATCATTGAGATCCAAGTTGGCCAATGCCAACTCAACAGTGGTGTTCAGACCCATATCATTAGGAACAGTGTTACTTGGGAGCGGGAGCGAAAGCGGGGAGTAGGAGCGAAAACGGGAGCGGGAGCGACATATTCAGAAGCTCTTGGTTTGGTGCTCTTGATTAAATACGAGTTCCATACCCTAATACATAACAAAATTCAATGGAAACATTGCAATCCCCCAATCCTAAAATCTTGAAAAATTGATAAGTCTGCTGGATTTTGAATGAAATCTAAAATTCTACTTTCTCCATATTTGAAATCAATTGAGGCGGAACCACTCTCAAACATCCTGAGTCATTTCATGGTAATGTTAAAAATTTAAGTAAAAGGATGAAAATGAGGATTAAGGAGAATGCCACTTTTACTTTAGGAATTTAACATTACCATGAATAGCATATCAATACTTGGGCCTAGACTTGATCATGAAGCTGCCAAAATGCTCTACTCCTTGCTGCAACATCACAAATCACTTGCCAAATGAAAATATTAATGAGCAAACACGCCCTTTTCTTTCCCGCACTGAGCTTAGCGAGTCCTGGAAACCAGACACGTGTCCTAAAATCGCGACACGCCCCTGAAAATCACGACACGCCCTCGGACACGACGTGTCCTGTGATTTGGACACGAATCCGGATCGAATCGTGTCGGATTCGCCGGATTCGGGATTCGCAGGGGGTTTAGGACGAATCCGGTGACTTAGGTTTGAGGTTGATTTTGATATTGACATGGCTTTAGCGGGGGATGAACCAGATTGTGGCGGCATCAGAACCAGGATCAGTAGCGGCATCAGAACCAGGATCAGTAGCGGCATCAAGGAAAGGCAAAGAACCAATGGAAGGCACTAGTTGTGCAGGTCGACAAACTCGTGCTTCCATTAGGTCCACTTCTATTGTCATTGGTGGCATTGGTATTGAGGTTGCAGATCAGGCTGAGGCATCCTCAGACTCTGAACCAGATGATGTCTATGTAGCTCCTGATGGTGATCTGTGTCTATAGTGGTGATGAACTTGATGATTGATCATGTGTACCTGTAGACTTGTAGTAGCCAATGGCCATCATAGCTTGCAAGCATTGTTTTTGGGACTTTATAGGCCATTTAGAGCCTCATTTCTTATGTATTTTGCTTTTTTTTCGATGATATGTATTGTACTCGTGCCATTTTGATATATTCACCTTTACATGGTATATAAATGAGCAAACTTTGCATATTTTGTCTCTAATGGCTTGGAATCATGGTTTTACATCTTAAAAATAGTTTTGTTTCATTAAAAGTTAATTATTTAATGTATTTTTTTAAAACCGGTTCGTTTAGACCAAAGCAATCCCGATTAGACCGGTTCCGGTCGGTAAACCGGTTCATTAGGTGGACCGTCCGGTCACCGGTTCCGGTTTTAAAAACATTGCTGTGAAGCTTTGAGTATATTCTCACTGATGAGCAGGTTGCAGATATTCTTACCAAAGCCTTACCACGGGGCAAGCATGTCTACTTCAGAGACAAGATGGGTGTGGTGAGGAACACCTTCCTCGGTAAAGGGGAGTGTTGAAATTTGGTACCAGAGGACAGGTGGTTCCCTAAGGCTTTGATCTTTGGCCTAGGGGAAAGTGTCCAAAAGAATTTAATTTTTCTCCTAAAGTAACTTTATAATTTTTATAAAGTTAAATCTAATTTAAAAGTGACTTTAAGTGATAAAGTTACTAAAGTCTAATTTTAAAGTGACTTTAATAAAGTTAATATAAAATTAGAAAGGAAAAGTGACTTTGGAAATAAATGACTAAGTGCGTCTTTATTAAAGTGGCGTGAGTTAAAAAATAAAAAGTGAGATTTAAATGAACATTTAATCTCAGCCCTAGATCTCAATCTATTTCAGCTATCGGATTTAGAGGTTACCCAAAAGTCACTTAGGATTAGATTAAAGGAGGAAAATGAGGCAAAAGTTCATTCATTCTTTCATGAGCAGATTGAGAGAAGGAGAGCAAGAGAGCAAGGGAGATTTCTGGACAAGGAGGAAAAGGAGACAATAGCTTGGCACACATTCCAAGGCAACAGTTGAGCAGATTTGTATAACTGATTCAGCACACAGTGAAAGGCTGATTTTGGCACGATTTTCTAGAAATCCGTACAGTTGGTTTGCACAGAAATCAAGGAGCAGTTTGCTGTTTTTTTTTTGGTTTCTTTTTCTGCACGCAAATCGAGGTCCATACAACGCATTTATTGCAGTCCGTACAACACATTTAATGCAGACAATACAACATCATTTAAGGCTGAAAGTGGGCACGAAAATCGAGGAGGCCGTACAACATTTATTGCTGTCCTGTTTGCTGTAATTTCCAGTTTGCTGTGAGGTACGGGAAAAGAGATAAGTTGTAAATTTGCTTGCTGATTTTTTGCTGAATATTTCTCACTATAAAAAAGGCATTTTCAGAAATAAAGAGGAGCTTTCGAACTGGTTTTCTCCAAGAGTTGTAGGGGTTTTTCCAGTGTCACATTGACCAAAAATCACTGTGTTCAAATGTGTTAAATGACTGTTTGTACTTGCTGATTTTTTATTTCTGCATTCTTCAGCGTTCTGTAAAATTTCCAGAATTTGTGTTTTCAACAATTTTTTTATTTTTTATTTTTATTTTTATTTTTATTTTTATTTTTTATTTTTATTTTTTTTTTAATTTTTTGTTTGTTGTATATTTTGTTTTACAGTTGTTGAATGTATGGATATGGGAAATGACATTTAACTATATGGGAGAAATAAGGTGAAACTGAAAACCGGGGTGGGAAATGAGAAATTTCTACATATAAATGAGAATGGTTGTGTAACAAAGTGGTTTATTCTACAATTGTGTGACTCTTTTCTGGTTGTGTTGAAGGGTGTAACAATTTGAATGTTTGCTGAGAGTGAGTTTGCAATGACCTTGGTTTGAGATTCATTTTGCTAGTTATCACTGCCCTTGCATAGACTTTGCATGATAGCCTTAATTCTAGCCTACGCGGATTGACAATTAATGCGAGAGTGGATATGTTCCTCTGATTTAAAGGAACAATTGTTTCACCTGAGATATGGTTCCATAACCAAAAACACAACAATGTGTATGCAATTATTGAGATTTAACAAGATGATTCATTATTTCATGTGGTCAGTTACCAAATCTTTTTCTCATTTTCATTACGCACACTTAGGTACAAGCAAAACTCTTTTCATCTCTAAGTAATCTCCAAGTATGTTATATATGATTATAGAGTGGTAACCTGTATGTATGCTATAAACGATTATAGAGTGACATGGTAGAACTTTGCTCATCCCTACATATTTTGCTAGATTCTTATTGAACTTACAATGTCATAATCTTTTATTCATGGTATATGCTTCCATAATCAAAGCGCAGCAGAGTGCCCATGTTATTAGTTATTTATTCATTTTGAGATTTAGAGAGGCCCTAACAACATGATTCATTTTCATGTGTTGCAGTTTCCAAATCTTCTTCTCTTTTTCATCATGCACACTCAGGTACAAGCAAAACTCGTTTCATCTTTAAGTATGCTAGATATGATTATAGAGTGGCATAATCTTCTTCTCTTTTTCATCATGCACACTCAGGTACACACAAAACTCTTTTCATCTTTAAGTATCCTAGATACGATTATATAGTGGCATCAGAGTTGAACTTATAACGCATTACGTATATGGTTCCATAGCCAAAAACACAACAATGTGTATACAAATGTGTATGCAATTGTCATTCATTATTTCATGTGTTCAGTAACGAGTTACCAAATCTTTTTCTCTTTTTCATCATGCACACTTGGGTACAAGCAAAACTCTTTTCATCTCTAAGTATGCTATATACGATTATAGAGCGGTAATCTCTAAGCATGCTATATACGATTATAGAGTGACATGTTATAACTTTGCTTATCCCTACAAATTTTGCTGGATTGTTATTGAGTTTCTCACCAAAAAGAGGATTTGCTTGCATAGGATCAGCTTACTACATTTCTATCCTAAAGAATCTGGTGTTTGAACGTCGAGAATAGAACAAATGGTCCCCAAAATTACAATAAAGGAAATGAACCAACGATATTTGTATATATATTGCCTAACTTAAAGCATTTTCCAATTAAATTATACAGATCTGGCAAGGTTTAACAAGATGATTCATTATTTCATGTCTTCAGTTACCAATTCTTTTTCTCATTTTCATCAATTTCCATCATGCACACTTGGTACAAGCAAAACTCTTTTCATCTCTAAGTATGCTGTATATGATTATAGAGTGATAAGGTAGAACTTTGCTCATCCTTACAAATTTTGCTGACTTCTTGTTGAATACTTATTGAGTTTCTCACCGAAAAAGAGGGTAGCAGTTTCTCCTTCCTTGAACGCATGCTGAACAAGGCTCAGAACTAACCAGATTTGAATGGCAGAGAATGCACGCATCAGCAACAAGTTTCTTCTTCCAGAACAGACCTGAAATACACTGATAATGCCCAGAAATACGCTCAGGACAGGCCCTAGAAACTCGCTGTACAGACCCGAGATTCTAGGCTTACGTGTGCCTGACTGAAGAAGTAGTTTCTGCTGCCAGTATGCTGCTGCCTGTACACTGGATTTCAGACCTGGAACTTGCTCATTCACCCCTCCAGAAGCCCTCGACTTATGCGCTGAAAATGGCAGTGACTGCCTCCTAAAATTTCGAACCCTCCTCCTTGGCTTAAACTCAGCCCTCTAAGGGATTCAAACTGCTCGTCTGTTCATTGTTCTCTGCTGTTGAGTTTCTAAGGCTCTCTTCCTCCTCTCCTTGGCTGGCTTGAGCTCCTTCTTAGCTCTCTCTGCCCTTCTCTCAAATGCTCATGAGAGAATGATCTCTTCTCTTGCTGTACGCTACTTTATTTTGCTGCAATCTGAGCCTCCTTGAGTGGCTTCTATGTTCTTCTCAAGTCCTTGTGAAAAGAATGAGTGTGTTAACTCTTCCTTTTCCTCTTCTAAAGTGTGGAAAACCTAACTTTAGAGATCTAATTGCTAGGATTAAATCTCAGCGCATTAAATCAAGTCCTTGTGAAAAGAATGAATGTGTTAACTCTTCCTTTTTCTCTTCAAAAGTGAGGAAAACCTAACTTTAGAGATCTAATTGCTAGGATTAAATCTCAGCTCATTAAATCAAGGGTAGAGATCAAGTTCCCCACTTGACCCCTTTCTCATGTTGACTCAGTTATGCAAATATATTGTCATGGACCTAAGTATGTCAAAACATTTTTTTTTATATCTTCTGCAGGCAAGATGTTCGACTGCTTAATCAACTTTGGTTTATAATTTGCTTCTCTTTACCTAGTCCTTAGTGCTGAAATTTATGCGCATGTAATCTTTCCCCAGGCCAGATGTTTGACTGCTTAATCAACTTTGGTTTATAATCTGCTTCTCTTTAGCTAGTCCTTGGTGCTGAAATTTATGCGCATGTAATTTTTGGTTGACACCTTTGTTGAAAAGGCTGGTAAGAAATTCGAGGATTCTGTCATTTTCCACTCTCATGAGAGAATCTACTCTACAAAGGTAGGTACAAAGTGAGTGTGAGGGTTTATTTATTTGATGGTATGTTTCTCATTACTGATATGTCAGCGATGTATTTTTTTGTATTTGTTTTTCGGTTGTTTGTGTGATGAGACCTTTGTACTTTTGGGTTTGTAATCGAGGCAATGAGCAATAACCAGTGCAAATTGATAGACAATCACGTTGAAGATAATTAAATTAAATTATTGTCAAAAAATAATAAATTTCAATCTTTCTATGTTAAACTATAGAAAGTTTGCAATTTTTTTGGTCAAACCCAAACTAATATGGGTTTGACCAAAAAACTCAATGCATTATTTATTGCCTACGACAAGGAATATAAGTGTACAGAGTATTAATAGTCATCATTGAAAGTTTATTTATCTTCAACCTGATTGGCTATCGATTGGCTATCAATCTGCAGATGTTATTAGTCATTGCTTCAATTAAAGAACCCAAAAGTACAAAAGGGTCTTATCACACCACCAAACCAGAAACAAAAACAAAAAAAAGGGTAGCAAGTTCCTACTAATTGTGACAGACGGAAGTTACTTTCGTATTGTCTAGCTCCTGGATAATACTAAACCATAATGCATATGAGCTACACAACAGTTAAATAAATTGCCATTCATTTATATATGAAATCAATCAAATACAACTGCAAGGAGTAGCAAGACCCTCCTAATTGTGACAAAGGAAGTTACTTTGGTATTGTTTAGCTATTGGCTAGTACCAAACTGACATAGATTCTTTCCCCAACAATTAACTCGCATTTTGACATTGTCGGCTCAATAACAATGACACAGATGTTCAAAGATCTTATGTTATTAGTGAAATAATAATGGGGCATATAAACCAGATTGCCAATTAGTGAATTAGGAACATTTCCTCGAAAGTGCTGCCTTCCTGATAGAAGAGGAGTGAGCTATTTTTGTTTAATAAGCAAAGTCCTTAGCTTTGGAGGAGTACCAACAATGACGTTTGGAGGATATGTCATAGATCTTGGTTATTTTCTCTTCATCTTGAAACATACAAATATCGATATGCAAATATCAATTGGGTCATGGACCTAAGTATGTCAAAAAATTTCTTATAAGCTTCCGCAGGCAAGATGTGTCTAAACATTTGGCTAATGTAAATACCTAAGTTACCAGAAAACAGATACGGGTACGGGGTTTGAAACGGATACGGCAAATTTTCAAAAAATCTGGATACGATACGGCAGGAAACGACACACACACACACACACACACACACATATATATATATATTTTAAAAATAAGAATTTCATATTACCATTCATATTTCAGAATCCAGATTATCATCTATGATCTATCATGATTCATCATCATCAATTCAACATATGCCATAACCATTCAACATTGTCAATATCATTAACGATTATTAAAACATTCACGATTCACGTTTCCAGTTTCAACATATCATCAAGTTTTTGTTTCAAATTTCAAACATCAAGTTATCAACATGACAAGTTACATGGACACCATCATTACCAAAATTAATAATGCATACTAATTACTACAAAGTACAAAATGAACTATGACTGGCAGTCTACTATCATTACTCATAAATTATAATTCATATGGTTGTTCAAAAGTTTAAAAGTTGAAAGTTCAAAAGTTGAAAGTCGAAAGTTTAATTCTCTGTAAATTTAAAAGCAGCTCCCCTGAAATGGACATGGCAAGAATTTTGGGTGATGGGATGTCACTGGGGTTCACTATATCAATCGCTGCTCTGGTTTATTTTTGTTTTTCTGCTAACTTTGCTTCTTGTTCCAAAATTGTTAATTTTTTATGTAGGAGATGAGAATCAGTTCAACACTTCAAATATCTTGAACTGCAAAGGTTTTGGTAATTTTTTGTTTAAAATCCCATCATGGATCATGTTAGAAGCATCTAGAAATCGTCCTATCTAGTGGAGTCAGCTGCTACATTTATTTTACTTTATCTTCTTTCCTTGGTTCCAGAATCCACGGACAGGTGTCAGGTTCTAGTGGAGGATTCCAGAAATGGCTACATGTCCCATAAGGGTTGGATAGAAGTTTTGCCGTGAAAGTTTGCATGTGATCGACAAAACTATGTGCTTGCCTTAGCATATTTTGCCACAAAGCCTTACTTTAAGACAGCCAAGTATAATTTCTTGAGTGTATGACAATGTTTGGAAACTTATTTGAAATTTTTAGCCCCTCTGTATATACGAGACAAAAGAATGTCCCTCATTAAGCGAGAAATCTCAACATGTACATGTTATGCATGGCAAATAAATATAGTGTAAAATAACAAAATACCTTTTGTAAACTAAAAGTCTAAGACTTATAATCAAGCCACATTAAAATATATACGCTAAAGAGTTTACATTAGATTTGTAAGCAAGTAGATCGTTAAAATTTGAATTATGCCTCAAAGAAAAGCATAATATATTAATACATCCAAAAACAGTAAAACGGAGTTGATGAAACTTCAAGAAAATGGCAAGTAGTTAACTTTTTTTATATAACTCCAAGAACAGGTTTGAGGTTTCTCAATCAGAAACCAAGAGAGTGAATTTACTAACTTGGAAAGAACTTCATCGGGAACAAACACACGTTAATCAAAACTACATGATGGCATAGAAGTTGATAAATGACAAATGAAATCACAGTTAATATATTCAAGTATGCTCAAAAGCATATTAAGAAACTGGAAAAAACAAACTTTAGGAAGCACATTTGTCATAAACCTGTGGTTGAGATTTCCAGGTCACAATAGGTTAATGTTAGCATAGCCTCGGAACTCCAACAGCATAGATGCAAAAGCAGAATCAAACACAGGTTTGTGTGATGCAATTCAAGAAAGCGTGTTGGGAGACAAAAATATGGTTTTTGTAGCGTTTGGTCGGCCTTCAAATAAAACAAAATAAATCTGGTATTTTCGGACCTCAAAACAATTTTTTTTTGCTGTATAACGTTTAAAATTTTTTCAAATACGTTTCAGAATTTCAAAAAACGTTTTCAAAATTTTAAAATAGCATGCTTTTTCTACAAAAACGCCATTTGAAAAAAACGTCCCGTATCCAAAAACAAAAAACGGCACCAAAACGTTTTTCTGGCGTTTCATTCCCGGATCCGGATCTGAAACGGGAAAACGCCGTTTTGGGGGTTAGGGTAGCCGTTTCCGACAACTTAGGTAAATACACCTTCACGTGCTTAATTAGCTTCAGTTTTTTATTAATATCTAATTTTCTTCTCTTTATCTAGTCCTAAGTCATGGACCTAAATATGTCAAAACTTTTTTCTTATACCTTTTCGCATGCAAGATCAATGTTGCAGTAATCGTTATCGTGATATTATTGGTGAGGGGAAAAAATTGTAAAAAATCGTAAAAATCAGAAAAAAATCGGTAAAAATCGGGAAAAAATTGTGACATACAAAAATATATATATATATATATTTATTTTTTATTTTTTCTTTCAATTTTTTTTAATATTTAAAGCAAATCCAACAAAATAAATACATTGACACATAAATATGATAAAAGAACTACATATAAAGAGTGTAATTCATTGTTAGTGCTACATTACGCATAACAGTGAATTTATGTCTAAATAGTAAGTCCCGACTCCTGATCCCAGACTCAGCCTCAAAATATCAAACAAAAATATAATAATGTATCTCATATTATATTCATAATGTCCTATTACAATGAAATGAACAAATAACTAAAGTCTAATACTAGTGAATTTCCTTTGCCCCTCTAATGTAGAATGCCGGTGAGTTGGCAGTGACTCGCTGTCTCAGAAGCTGAAGAACTAGGGAACTACAGGAGTAGACCACATCTTCTACTGGTGACGGTAGCCGGGTAGGTGTCACCTCCTCCTCTCACAAAACATATCGAAAAAAATAAAATAAAATATATATATATATATATATATATATTCCCGTAAGGATAAATCGTAATTTTATTAATGATAACAAAATTACATTTTGTAGATGCTAAGGCGCATATGCATAAAGCAGATCAAAAGATTGCTGTCAAAATAAAAACCAGAAAAATAAATTGTAAAGTACAAATGGGGGGGAGATCATGCTCTTCTCCCTTTTTTCTTCTCAACTTTTCGCCATTCCCCTTGTGACGGTGAGGACGAAAAAAGTATGAGAGAAGTGTCTTCCACAGGGCGAGGATTTTCCTTGTCAGAATCAGAGTGATTTGGTGTATGCTGTCTTTTGGCTCCATTGGTGTCCTATGTTTCTGGTATCTTCTTCGGCAAAGAGTCCATCAGTTCCTGTGCTACTATTTCCTATGTTTCTGGCACCTTGTGTGTCTGTTTGTTTGCTGTGGGGATGGTTCCCATAGCTTCCTCCACAATAGGGACGTTATCATGATCTGGTGGAGGGATTGATGCCTCCTCATCCACTGCTGCTTCATATGGGTTCACTGTGCTCTGCTATCCTCTTGGTTTTTGCGATTGTTTCTTGTTTCGACTGGTTTCTTTTTTAGCTTGTGGGCAGTTGCTAAGAAGATGACCTGTTTTTTGACAGCCACAACACTTGAAGGCCGTGTTCTCATAATCCAGTGGTTGATTCCACTGTGTGTTGTTATGGAGCAGAATTATGCTGTCAGGTAAACCTTGGCTAAGATCTATTTCTACACAAATTCTACACAATTTTTTATTTTTCCAAAGATTTTTCCCCAAAAATTGCGATTTTTATGAAAAAATCGCGATTTTTTGTGAAAAAAAATTGCATAAAAATCGGGCGATAATATTGCCAAACTCAAAAAAATTCACAATTTTCCGATAAAATCACGATTTTCGCAACATTGTGCAAGATGTGTCTCCACATTTGGGTAATGTAAATACACCTTCGCTTGCATAATTAGCTTTAGTTTTTGTTAATATATAATTTGCTTCTCTTTATCTAGTCCTAAGTCATGGACCTAAATATGTCAAAACTTTTTTCTTATACCTTTTTGCAGGGAAGATGTGTCTCGGTAATGTAAATACACCTTCACTTGCTTAATTAGCTTTAGTTTTTATTAATATATAATTTGCTTCTCTTTACCTAGTCCTTAGTGCTAAAATTTATGTGCTTGTAATTTGTGGTAGATGCTTTTGTTGGAAAGAAATCAGGGGTTCGATCACTTTCCATTGTAATGACAGAGAGGTATGTATAAAGTGAGTGTTTATTTATTTGGCAGTACACTTCCCATTTCTGATACGTCAGCAATGTATTTTTTTGTATTTGTTTTTGGGTTGTTTGTATGATGAGACCCTTGGAGCAATAACAAGTGCAAATTGATAGTCAATCAGGTTGAAGATAAATAAATCCAATTATTCTCAAAAAATAATAAATTTCAATTTGCAATGTTTTTTTTTGTAATCTGAGTATGTCCATTACTATTAACAAAATATATACAGCAGTCAGTGTTTTAAAAACCGGCCACAAAAACCGGTTACCGGTCTGACCGGCCGGTTAGCAAGTCCGCCGGTCAGAACCGGCCTAAAAACCCGGTCAGACCCCCTATTTCACCCAAAATTTGCCCTAACCGGTCCAAAACCGGCCGGTTTAGGACGGAAC
>APFE031236631.1:83293-95151 GCA_000404065.3 Pinus taeda | reverse complement strand
CCTCTTGCTACTTTTCATCTTAATAAAGCTATTCTAGTTTTCTTCCATATTCTTGTGTACTTGTTTATATATGCATTTATATGGTTAACACACATCTGGTCCTATGTTATTTATGAATATGTATCTTTGTTTCTTCGATAGTAGTATGTTCTTGTGATTCCACAGGTTCTCTTTGAAGCTGGGCAGACGAAGAAGAAGCAGTGAAGCTCTATCAAGAAGGAGAGGAAATCAAGCACAGGACTAAGGCTGGTCTTCTTGGTTCTCCTCTTGTCTATTTTCATAAAAGAAAACAAAAGTAGACTTTACTTATTTGTTTCTAAGATAGCCGCCCATCTTAGTGGGAATAGCAGCATCCGAGTGGACACTATTCCCGGTAACATCGGGTCCGCCTTCGGTCGCAATATCGCAATCACATCGTTGCATGGCCAAAACCCAAATACACGGGAATACATTGAAAATTTGAATTTCCGGATTTCAAATATTATGAAATCATGCTGATAATCCCCATTGGGTCCACGATTTATCAGCATATCACAATCACATATCGCATGTCAACATCCCTTATATCAGGGATCACCAATTACCAATATCGTCATATCGTTATCAGCCCCATCGCTATATTGCACATCGCAATTACAACGGCCCCGAGGTCTTCCCTTTGATCATGTCTATCACCGATCTGCCGATCCATCGATCACCGATATCACACATCGCATATTGCATCGGCAGGGGTCTATGTCCCTGCTCCTCTAATTGTCAATCACCCCGATCGTTTCGATCACTAATTCAATCGCAACCGTCCATTCCTACCCAGATCCAACGGTTTTCAATGAAGTGATCATTGCACAGTCACATAATCGCATGTCAGTATGCCTAGGGTTCCGATATCAGGCAAAGGCCTACCTCCGATGTGATAAGTCAGAGGTTGCAATCGGGGTTCCTTCTGCCTTTGGCCTAAGTCCTTCCCTTTGGACTTTTGTGCTATGATTTCTTCAATGAGCCTTTTAGGCCATTTTTATAAGAAATGCCTCCTTTTCTAAGGATAAGGGGCAATATTCTTTCTACGATAACTTCTACATCTGAAGTCCATTTCAACCCATTCAAGTTACAGTAGATTCAGAATAAAAATATCTATGCAATGGGACTATTTCTAGGAGTCACCCTTGACTTTCATTTTCCTCTATGAGGAACACTTTAGACTTAGAAGTCTATTCTATATCCATTTTGGATCACACCTTCCCACTAAAAGAACTTTTGGTCTCCAAAAGACTGACATACTAATATGAACAGTAAATGAGAGTAACAACACCCTCTTCTTTCAGCCTCCATACACTTCCTTGCATAGTGCCTCTGAACCAAATCCTTTGACCACTCTCCTTCCTGGATGTGTTGGTCTTCTTGGGAAGAACTATTTTCCTCCTTGACTTCATGCAGAACTCCTACTGAGAAGGTTACAGAAGGTAGTTTGAACTTCTCTTCCTTGATCATTGATCCAAGGTGGCTCAAACAAATGTGAGTTTACATCTGCTTCACAAAAAACTTTCATTTGTACCTGTTTTACATGCTGTCAACAACAACAGAAATACAGACAACAAATGGATGGCCTAAACTCTTGCTTCAACAAGAGAAATAGACTTTCACATCTTGTGAACACCTCCATGTCTTTACATCTGCATACAAATGATGGACTAGATAACAAGACTACAAAACATGCCTTTAAAACAAATGACCCTTCAAGTCAAGCATGTAAAAAAGATCTCAAGGATTCTTTTCAAAAGATGAAACACTTCATCATTATCTCCATCTTGGAGACCACATCAACTTTTCTCAAGTCAATATTACATGCTTGTTTAAAAACAAAGCAATCAACCCTACAAGTTAATTACACATACATGCTCAAATACAAGGAAACCATCAACATCCCTGTGTTCATGCACATCATTCTCATGCATGCATTTCATCCTTCAACTTTCACTTAAGCACACTGTACTTTCGAAGCTGAAATGAATATAATGTTGCAACAACAAAGTGAGTCTCCTACTCAACTTTTTCCATTCACCTTCTTGGTAAAACCCTGCAACTTGCATTCCATCAACAAAGAAATGCAAATAGATGCACCAAATCAAAATACATTCAATCTTTAATTGGATAAGAACTCTAACCATTTCTTACCAGTCCATTTCAAAGGTGCTACCTTTGTCTACACATCAACATCAACATGTGAATCATCCTGTAACACATCAATCATGGAATTTTTCTTCCCATTCCTACCATTCTCTCTTTCCACGTTCTTCAAGTTTCGTGGAAGCATTGTTGGATTTAGAGTCCAACACTTTTCACCAATGTGTCCTTGCTTATGGTAGCAGGTGCAACACATGTGCATCCTCTTGACAACATGATTTGCCTTATCCAATGGACCTTTGGCTTCTTGCTTCCTTTCCTTCAACACTTTATTGTATGTGGCCATTCTCTTCCAACATCTAGAAACATTATGGTTATCCAAACCACAAAATGAATATGTAATTCTTTTCCCATACTTATATGGAAATTTACCATGCTGAACATAATCAAAAGGAATATGATTAGAACCAGATTTATACCTTTCTCTTTCACCTTTATTGCCTTCTTGAGGAGGTGAACTGAATGAAGAAGTAGCTCCCTTTGGAACACCATCAACCTCTTCAATGGTTTCAGAGTTTCCACAACTCTCTAGTTCAAGTGTATGCTTATGAACACCTACATCTTGCAAATGATGTTTCAAGCTATTGCATTATCCACGAATACAATCTTCACACTCTTGAGGTAGAAGACCTGCAACGAAACTCCTTCTTGGAACTATTTAAATGGTCTTCATGGCAGCTTTGGAACTTTTTCCATAAGACTATCCATAGCCAAGACCCAAATACTTAGGCCTTTTCTCAACCATTATTGGCTCAACAATAGCCTGTGCATGTTTACCCAAGCCTTTTACTTCATAACCCATCTTTGACATTAACTTGGAACCTATGCCTCTGGTATTTTTTTCAAAAGAACCAATATAAGCATTCTTAGAAGAATTTGAAGACAAATAGGAATTTTTTACCTCTTCTTCAAGCTGATACTTAACTAAGGATTCTTTGGCAACAAAGAGTTGTGTCTCCAACTCATGCATCCTTTTCAAGTTCATATTTTCAATATGAAGTTTCCTTTCCATTTCTTCCAATTTGCCAGAAAGCAACTGCTTCTCTTCCTCCATGGAATTCAACTACTCTCTAAGTATGCTTCTCTTCCTTCCATCCTCATACATTTCTCTCACCTTGTCTATCATGATGAACAAGTCTTGATTCATGTCTCCATCAAAGAATCTTGTGATGAAGGAGGAATTTTAGGACTTACTTGTAGAAGTTGTCATTATCAAAATGAACAAAAGAACTTCAAACAAGATTAACAAAGAGCTTATTCAAGCACCCTTTTGCAAAAAACCTCTTGTGCTTCAAGGATTGCTTTGAGGTCCTTTGGGATAAGAAGAATGCCTTCATCCCTTCTTCCTTCTTTTCCTCTCCTAGACTTAGCTAACAATAGCTTTCCCTTCACCTCTACAAACTCAAACAATAGTCAGTCTGCAAACAAGCATATAATCGCCTCTCATTGTTTAAACACCTTTCAAACAAGTAATCTTTGCTCTATCAATCAAGAATTTTGATCTGATACCATTTTCTCTGGTATAACCAGCTTTGATATCACCTTCTTTGAAGGTGGGGTTAATCAAACTTAAGCTATGATACCACCTGATCTGAAAATGGGACACTAAAGGCTTCTTGTCAAGCTTACAATAACCTCTCCCACTTCCAAAGCTTAAAATATTTCCAAGACCTTATGACTAACCAATTGCGGAATTAAAAAGTGCTTGAAAATAGGTGTATGCTTTTAGTTTTCCTTTAACTGTTAAGTTCTTTAAGTTTTGTTTCTTATGTTGATATTTAAATACATGTGACAGTAAGTAAAGAAGCAAATAAACAAACACACATAACAACAATATAATATGGAGTTCACCCAAACATCTTGGGCTAAATCTCCTTGAGCTCTAGTTAACTCAACTAGCCTCTTTGGGATTATGGCATCAATTCTTTTACAAGCTCCACACTCAACTCCATTGGTTTGAAAAGAAACAATGGGCTTAGAATACCATCTTATCCCGCTAGCTGTCCATACTTCTGTAGATAGATCTAGGCTTCTCTGGACTGGATTCCTTCAATCAGCGCTCTAAGCAATCTTGCTCTAGCTTGCACCAACTCCCTCAGAATTCTTTCACTATCTCTGGAATTCATTTTCTATCTTTAGCACACTTTGGACACCAACAACAGCTAGATCATTTGATCTCTTTGTTGTTCTTGGCTCTGGCTCTTCGACTCTTGAGCTCTTCGAGCTTCTCTCAACCTCTGCGTGCGTCTGTAGTTCGCTTGACCTCCAAGCGACTCTCAGCAACCTCCCAGTGACCTTGGCAACTTTTCGCTGCTGTCAATTGAGCTCTCTGGTTCACTCAACCTCCAAGTGACTCCAAAACTCTTTACGCTCTTTCACCCTCTACGTGCGTATCTTGAGCTCTCTGTCAAGTGCCCTCTGTTAATCATGCTCTCTATGTTTTTATGAGGAATCCTCTGACTCTTCAACTCCCCCAGCCATTCCTTTTTCTCTCATCATGAGGAATCATTCCCTTGTAGCCCTTCAGCTCTTCGACTAGCCCTCTGGCTCACCAGCTCTGTGGCTCTGCGTCTAGCCCTCTGGCGCTCTGGCTCTGTGGCTCTGCATCTAGCCATCTTTTATCAAGAAAACTAGTGTCCATTCATAGCTGCTAATCCCACTAAGATGGATCGCTATCTTAGAAACAAACAAACCAAAGTTACTCGTGTTTTCCTTTATAAGATATAGATGAGAGAGAAGCAGAGAGTATCAACCTTAGTCTTTCGCTAGTCTCCTAGCTTGTTTCCTCCCTCCTTTGACAGAACTTTTGCCACTCTTTTCTCACTCGTCCCACTTCAAAGAACACCTGTAGAGTCAAAGCAGCATAATACCATCAAAGCATAGAGATCTATAACCATAAACAATAGAGGATCAGATGTATATTAACCATACAAATGCATACACCAATACAAGATTTAGAAATATACAAGTATATGGAGGAAAAATCAAATATCTTTATTGATAGAAGTAGTAGAAGAGAGGATTACAACCAAGCCGTCTGATCCAGTGCCATCCTCCCAGTATGAAATCCCTCTTCACCTCATGAAAAGCTAGATCTCCCAACAATACAATGTTACACAGAGAAACCAACAACACTTCCTTACAAAATACAAAATTCCAGCCTCTGGATCTCTAAGATGAGGGATCCATATATAGATATTTGCATGTGGGTAAGTCAGCTTCTGGGATTTTGATTAGTGTCATTTCACTGATAGTTCTTGGTTCCACTTGGAGATTTCATGGTCTCTTATTCATCCCTGGGCGAATTAAGAGAGACAAGTGTCAAATGAGCAGTTTCTAGAAGATTCTCTAGGTTTCCACCTAGCAAACTGCCTCTGCCATTTGTTTGTTCTCGCTCATCGCACCCTACAGAAGGGCTTTTCAGTATGCATTGCACCCTTTACATGTGACAAGTGAGATGCATCACACCCTCAGCATCGAGCAGCCTGTATGGTCCAATTTTGACCAGTTCTGAGTAGTATTTCAGGAAGAACTTCTGGAAAATGATGTAATCAGCTGACCTTGTTCCTTTAGGGTATGAAACAACACTTTTAGGGGCTTAGAAGCCCTTAGTTTATGGACATATGTGATTTCGGTTGCAATGTCCAAATATGTCTATAACAGTTGCCCCCTAAAGCATGAGGTCGTAAATCTTCTAATGTTGCGTGAAATGCTTTATCATGAGGATCCAAGGTTTTTCGAACTGGAAGGTGACCTGTAATAAGATACAATACAATACATTATCTCATAATATTTTCATGATCTAGCTGAGGTGGGCATTCCCATGCTCAGCTTTATAAATTCATTTTCATGTACATAGGACAGACAACCGTCTGTGTGGTATACTGATGATTCTGGTAGAGCCATCATCCCTTAGTTTGGATGATCATCTGTGTAGCTATGATGTACATTTGATAACTTTATTTTCCTGAATATATCTCAGCCTGGATGGATGAAACTAGATCCGGGGTCTTCAAACTCATTCAATATTTTCCTGAAGTACAAGTCGATCCATGTGAAAAGATGTTTTGGTGTCGAACATGGAAAGACATCGCCTGATTACCAGCCAATGATGTAAACTGTTAACAGGCATGAGAGGAATCACCGATAATGATAATGACCGTCAAGGTACTGTAGTACAATTCACATGGTGTGAATACATGAGTTGATGTCGAATACCACGAAAAATCTTTTGGTCGAAGGCCATTGATGTAAAGTTGTCGCCGAAAGTGAGAAACTTGCCATTGATGCATGCAAGCTTCAAAGTACTGAAAGGGTTGTTCCTAAGTCAACTTCTTGGATAATGAGCTGATGTCAACAAGAAGTGACCCATCGCAGGAGGGCCTTAATGAATCCCACATCTACGACAGGGAATGGAGCAAATGATTTTGTGTAGGTGAAAATGATCTGATGATACAAGGTTCAGGATGGCGGTCATGAAAGAATGAAGCATGAAGGTATTACAGCGGATGAGATGTTAGCTAGGTTGGTGAATTCTCTGAGCAACTTCTCTTGAACATATCGGTGACACTGAAATGGATTGGTAGCATAAACCCCAAAAATGGATGGTACGAAGGACCAATGGTGATATGACCAGTGAACGGAATAACCCAACCCGACTCAATCATGGTGATGGAGTAAAAGTGTCATGTTCAAGAAGACCTACTACCAATGAAGTTCTTCAAGTTTTCTTCCCAATTTTTTCCCTAGTCATTGTTGACCAATACCTCTTTATTTTTGTCAAGCTTGAGGAGGATAACCTATGCTTTTTCTATAATTTTCCCTTCAAGCAAACCTGTTGCTATGTTTTAGCGAGCCTAGTGAGAGTGAAACTCGCTCTTGTCTGCATGGACAAGTTTGTCACTATTGTTTTAATGAGTTTATCGAAAAAAATAACTCGGTCCTTTTCAATTTTACAGAGTTTGAAAAGAGGTGGAAAGGAAACTCTAGTAATCCCTTTTCGTAGTATAATCCCTTAAGTCCGAAAAAGTATAAAATAATGCAAGGGATGACTTTTCCAATCACTTTAACGAGCCAAAAAAGACAAGCGCTCAATCCTTTTGTGTAATGATCCCTCAGGTCCAAAAGGATTAAAATGTAGAGGATAGATGGCACTTCCAATCACTTTAACAAGCTAGAGAGGCCAATTGCTTGGAAATATTTTTATATTTTACGAGTCTAAAAAGAGCTTAAAAGATACTCGTCTTTGAGGAATGAGTGATATTTTCGGGTAGCAGCTGGTTCCAGGTAAGGTTTGGAAATTTTCCATCACGACAGTGTAAAGAAGGTGGCTAATAGAATCACTCGTTGCAGCTGTTCCTCAAAAGGGTAAACAATCAAGTGGAGGCGTATGATTGGCTAAAAGGTGGAGGTGATGGTAAGAACATGACAAAGGCTCAAAAGCTGATAGCGATGCGATCACAAAGGTTATTTACCGAAAGGTGGGTTCATTTTTTAATGAGCTTAAACTCTGGGGGAACATATGCTCATCGCTAGGTTTATTTTTTAACGAGCTTGAACTTCGCGTAAACCTGCTCGTGCCAGTCGTATAATAAGGATGCTTCTCATAAGTAGGTTCATTTTTTAGGGAGCTTGCCCCATGCGCAACTTTGCTCCAGAGCCTTTTGTATGCAAGCTAGGAATGACCAACCTATGAGTTTAAAGGGTTGAGAACCTACAAACTAAGAAAATAAGCCTACAAACTAAGAAAATAAAAGGTTGATTTTCACTTGCAAGCAAAAGGTTTGCATGCCCCCAAGTATAAAGTAGAGTTTCTAGGTTACCATATGGAAGTTCTTACATTTGCAAGATTGTTTTGTCCACATTTGCAGACAAAACACTTCCTTGGCTCTGTCCATCGAAATAGACAAAGGTGAAAGGGCTGAATCCACTTCCAATCACATAACCTTTGATGAGGGAATCCTATTCCAGTCTAATCCCATTTTCGTAGACGAATGGGTGTGTCAGACTAGTCATATATCCTATGCAGAAAACTACCTTATATATGGGGTTTTCCTGTTGAAGCAGACTAGGGTGCATGCCCCCTGGGTTTAGTCACATTCACCGAATCACTCGCATTCATCAGGTGGATTGACTAGAGGTTGATGAGACATTCCTAGTGTAAAAAGACCAGTTTGGGATGGCACTTAACTAGTAGTTGTGTTTGAACCAGGGAATGAAAGTTGGTCTACAAGTTGGACCACTCTGCCTTCATGCGGGAAACACATCACTCGAAAGAGTGAGGAAACAATAGCTCCCATGTTATAAATGTAGTCATGCCCAAGGAGTAGATTGTAATCTAATGTCCCTTGGACTACCATCACGTTTAGATAAACGGTTTTCCTTCTCAAAGTTATATGCAAATTTGGAAGGATCCCTAATGGTCGACTGGTTCCTTTGTTGAAGTCTGACAGATTTCGAATCTTAGGCAGAAGCAATGGTGAACCAAGTGCCTTCCTAGTAGTTGAGGAAAGGATACTCACAGAAGCCCCTTCATCTATGATAGTGTCAGCAATGACCATTCTGTAAGCTTGTACTATGATTCGAAATGGTACATTAGATGGTAAGCGGGTCTCCCTAGTAGATTCCAATCGAAGGAAATGAATAGATTGCTTGGAGGAGGGATCAAATAAATGGCCAGATGAATCTCTGATGAACTTCCTTCCCACGGTAAAGAAACGGGCAGATTGCCCCCAGGTTCATCGGACTCTGTGTTAACAAAAAGAATTTGAACGGTGTCGTTCTCTTTCTCTTTGGTGATTGTATCATCTAAAGATGGACCTTCTGAAGACAAGACTGGGTCGACTACCGTCTCGACCTGTTGACTTTGGTCCGGTGTGGACTCAGAGGGTTTATCTTCAATGATAGGTGCTTCGACTGACAACAAAGGTGTGTTAGTCAGATTTTCAACTAGCGATGGACTCGGCAAGAGTTTCTTGTATCCAGGAGGAAGTCGCTGCAGTGAAGCAGGACGGTTATCCAAGACTCTTTTAGCTTCATCCAGGAAAGGGAAACAGTGGAGGGCATGATTGTCTTCACACAGTCTACAAGGAAATTTAGATATTCCTTAATGTCCATTGACTTCATTTTCACTAGTTGACGGTGTATTCTCAACATGATCGTCAGAGGTTGAAGACACTGGATTGTGCAAGAGGGGAGACCAGTCCCTTAGGATCCGTGAGATGCAGGGACAATCTCGATGATAGTGGTCTCCCTTGCACCTGACACATGGAGATTTAGGTTTGGATGGTGCAGTGTGTGGATTTTTGCCAGACGATGCATGGTTGCCCCCTTTCGCCATTGGCTTCTTCTTCTTCTTCTCCTTCCCTTTCTTCTTCTTCTCAGTTACTTGGTCTTTAGTGTTACTAGCTTCACCAAGGAAAAAGGAAGAAGGATAGGGAGAAACAAACGAAGTAGAAGGTTGGAGGGTAACTCTAGTATCATCTTGTTGCTGATCTGATTGCTCAAGAATTACAGTGTTTTGAACAATAGAGGTCATGAAAAGCCATACTGGTAGGCCAATTGTAAGTCCTGGAAGGGATAATGTAGCCATACGTGGAGCACCAACATCTCCCCAAGAAGAGAAAGGACTAGGATTTCCCCCAAGGGGAAATCCTTGATTGGTGGACTCCATTTTCTCAACCTAAGACCAACGAGGGAACAGTGATGTTATTCCGATTAAAATAAATGTTATGACGCTTTAACCAACTTGATTTTTCAATTTTAAAGAGTCAAGAAAAAGCTAAGGATGACTCTAGTCGCCTTCGATTTTTAATGACCCTGAAGTGACAAGTGCTCAGATGGGACCTTTGCTTTTAAGGACTCTGAAAAGGAATGAAAGTGACTACTCTAGAAATCTAGATAGAGGGATTACCAAACCAATCACAAAACTGCAGAATACTTTTTATGTATGGCAGTCAATCTTCTTGAATGTTGTGTTCAATGCATTGCGATCGATAGGGCGGCAGACATGGCTTCCTAATGATAAAGGATATAGCCTATTGTGGTCTCCCAATATATACTCAACGATACGTGGCAGCACAAGTCCGTACTGGCACTTGTCGTATCAAAAAGGAGAAATCACCCAACCTATGATAAAAACGATAGTTACCAGGCTTTATGACGCGGGAATACATCTCTAGCCTAGACTTCTAAATGTTATGCATTAGGTTTCAAAGCGTTTTTATGTTCATTGAGGTTTATTTTACAGTTGATCTTTCTGAAGAAGTTTTCCTTTAAGGTTCACCGCGTGATTGATCCAGGTAGATATTGGTGGCCACCTGCCAAGTCCACCTGGACCCCCACCATTGTCTTTCTCAGCATTTTCAGTTTCCTTAATTGTAGCACAACTTACTATTTTTAGCAGTTTTTCGGGTCCTGAACTTCCGGAGCCGTTTTGAGGCCCTAAACGACGTTTTTTGGGAAATCCAGGGGCAACATGGGTCCATGGAATGGACCGATGTTGCCCGTTCCAACAATGGTAGTTCTCGGATAGATCTTTCTAATGAGCTATTGTACGCGTCAAACGGAGATTATATGCTAAAGTTACGACCCCGGGAAGTTGATGTACCAACTTACCCCCAAACGGGGCCCACAGTTTGGCGTTTCATCTCCTAGGGTTAGGTTTTGGAATGTTAAGGGTTTTTTTCATTGTTTCTCAACAATAAATAGGCCTTCGAGCCTCATTGTAACACAGTTCAGAGGCATGTAGCCACACATCTCTTCTCAGAGATAAGCTACCATCGCCCTAGCTGGTTTATTTCCATTTCTGGTTGTAAGCATATTTCAGTATTTTCCATTATTGAAATGAAGTATTATTTCCGCTGCATCTTTGTGTATATGGTTATCTCTGTATTTTGTTGCGTTCCTCTTTAAATCCAGATCAGTGGTATCAGAGCGGTCTACTTTTTCTTTGTTTTTCTTTGCATATCCACAAAGAGGTCGGGATATAAGGAGATAGGGCTTGAACTGGTGGAACCTTTGCAAGACCAACCTCGCAAATCCCGACGGCCTCCCATGGCGGATGAGAAGAAAGACGAGGGGGCACAAGATCCTATCAAAATCTTTCTTGAAGAAGCCCTCGAGCGGCAAAGGAACGTGATGATGGATAGCTTTGCGCAGATCCTTCAGCAGCTACCCAGAGGTGACGCATCGGCTTCCAACAGCGACTCTGGAAATGCCATGCCCTTTAAGGTACAAGTGAATTTTGAAATCCCCATCTTCGAGGGTAAAATAGATGCAGATGCAGTAGATAAATGGTTAAATCTGTTAGATGGGTATTTTTCTGTTCATGAATTTTCAAGTCGGGAAAAGATTGTTTTCGTTCTTCTCAAAGCAACCCCCCACGTCAAGGACTGGTGGGAAACCTACTGCGAGCAGAAGGATGAAAGAATAGGCTCACTATTTTCGGCCGCACCCACTTGGAATGACTTCCGGGATGCCATCAAGGAGCAGTACTACCCTGTCAAAAGCTATGAGGACAAATACATCAAATGGACCACACTGCGGCAGGGACAAGACCAAGATGTGTCGGAGTTCACAAACATTTTTCACACCCTTCGCACACAGTTGGGTATCAAAGATTCTGAGCTGCATCTGGTACTCAAATACCGCGGCTGCCTACACAGATACATCCAGGA
>APFE031236631.1:54620-79384 GCA_000404065.3 Pinus taeda | reverse complement strand
GACCAGTTCTGAGCAGTTTTTTAGGGAGAACTTCTAGGAAATGATGTAATCAGTTGACCTTGTTCCTTTAGGGTATGAAACAACACTTTTAGGGGCTTAGAAGCCCTTGGTTTATGGACATATGTGATTGGGGTTGCAGTGCCCAAATATTTCTATAACACCATCTTCCTCTATGGCTCTGTGGTTAACTGTGTGTAACGCATTCCTGCATCATTGTTACAAACGCCCGCTTATAGCGTGGCAAGGAGAATGGGACAGTTACAAAGGAAATACACAGGTGACCTCTTTCCAAGACAAAATCCGCAAAAAAACCATATTTCCAATACACAGAGAATATACATGGAAATACACTATTTGGCGCAAAATCCGAACTTCAAACTCTATGAAATCGCACTCATAATTCCTATCGGGTCCGCCTTTGGTCGCAATATCACAATTGCATCGTCGCATGGCCAAAACCCAAATACACAAGAATACATTAAAAATCTGAATTTCTAGATTTCAAATATTATGAAATCGCGCTGATAATCCCCATCGGGTCCGCGATTTATCGACATATGGCAATCGCATATTGCATTTCAATGGCCCTTGTATCAGGGATCATCGATTGCCAATTTCCGATCGTCGATATTAGTGTATCGTTATCGGCCCCGTTGCTATATCACACATCACAATTGGAATGGCCCCAGGGTCTTCCCTTTGATCATGCCGATCGCCAATATCACGCATCGCATATCGCATCAGCGGGGGTCTATGTCTCTGCTCCTTCGATCCCCGATCGTCGATTCAATCACAACCATCCATTCCTACCTAGATCCAACAGCTATTAATGAAGCACTCATCACTTTGCATAATCACATGTTGCTATGACTGGGGTCCCGATATCGGGCGAAGGCCTACCTCCGATGCGATAAGTCAAAGGTCGCAATCGGGGTTCCTTCCACCTTTGGCCTAAGTCCTTCCCTTTGGCCTTTTACGATGCAATTTCTTCAATGAGCCTTTTAGGCCATTTTTATAAGAAATGCCTCCTTTTCTAAGGATAAGGGAAATCTTCTTTCTGCAATAACTTCTGCATCTGAAGTCCATTTCATCCCATTCAAGTTGTAGTAGATTCAGAATGAAAAGATCTATGCAATGGACTATTTCCAGGAGCAACCCTCGACTTTCATTTTCCTCTGTGAGGAACACTTTAGACTTAGAAGTCTATTCTAGATCCATTTTGGATCACAAATTCAAACAGGAACGTGTCGGGATCTTCCAAAGTAAGCCCATGAAAGCTAGGTAGAGTTTTTAAAGGAATGGGCTTTGTTGGTGCGC
Source organism: Pinus taeda (assembly GCA_000404065.3). Classification (NCBI taxonomy): domain Eukaryota; kingdom Viridiplantae; phylum Streptophyta; class Pinopsida; order Pinales; family Pinaceae; genus Pinus; species Pinus taeda. The sequence continues at coordinate 78,067 of APFE031236631.1, read as the reverse complement.
CAGTCCCAAGATCCCCAATTGGGAAGTCAATAGTGGAGGTTGTAGGTGCCATGAATATCCTCCAATAATCACTGGGGATTTCAGCAAGCTTTGCAGGAAATGATGGAAAGGCTCTTATCACAGGGGTTTGAGTTGCTTTAACAGCACTCCCTCTATCCCTTGGTGATAGAAGTGCCCCTACAAATTCTCCCTCACTATCATCATGGCTTGACCCTTCAGACCTCTTCTTTAGAACTTCTTCTTCCCTACTGGAATGGGCTAGCCCTCGGACGTTTTGCTTGCAACTTCTTCTTCTTATGCTACCAGCAATGGTACCCCTTCAACAGGTATACAGCTACTTATCTCTTCAGCCACTGGAAGGGTCTATTGTATCGAACCAATAGGGGGTGTTGTGGACAGCACTGGCTGATCTACAGATTGTCCTTTCAGTCTTGTCCACATACCCGAACTCACAGCAGCATGAGAAGATGCCTTTGATTCATCTTTCGTGATGATTTGTTGGATATAAGTATTCCTTCCCAAATCCTGTCCTCCCTTCTTTGGGGCTCTTCCTCTGCCCCTTTTATTCGAATATTTGTTCATGCAAGTTGATGTGATGAAAATGTTGATATCATCACAATGCTCAGCACCTGGAGCAGGGTGTCAAAATACCATTCCCTCCCAAAGACGAGAGATCAAGCAGAAAGGAAAACAGCTAAAGAAAAAGAAACCTAGGGTTTAGGGCCTGGAGCAGGGTGTCAAAGGACCCTTCCCTCCCCATGACAAGAAACCAAACAAGAAAAGAATTCACACAAAGAAATCTAAAGCTCGGGACCTGGAGCACAGCGTCAAAGGACCATTCCCTCCCTAGGACGAGAGATTACTTTTTCCAAAATCAAAACAAACAAAAATGCAAGAAAAAATTAATCTCAGTACCTGGATCAAGGCATCAAAATACCATTCCCTCCCCAAGACAAGAGATTGGGCCTAAAGATAAAAATGGGAAAAAATGAAAGAGAAACAACAAAAGAAAGAAATGACTACACTTAGGACCTGGGGCAGAGTGAGAAAACTCCTTCTCTCCCCAGGATGAGAGATTGACCCTCCAGTCGATACAGATCGTGTCTTGCACCTTGTTAGCCTTCCCTGGCAACAACACAAAAATGTTGGGGTCCAGGTATGAACAAATTTGTCAACCTTTTTCCTACATTAATTCATCAATCTTGGTGCATACTCTTTTCAAGGTAATGCGCAAGGTACATGCAGGAGCAAGGTTACAATCTTACATCAAACAAGGTTTCATGGTTAAGAAATCAAAGCATCGTTGTAACAGTAATGGAAATTAAATTGAAAAACCTAAAAAGGCATTCACAGCAATCTATGGAAATGTGTAGCAACAATAAGGAAATAAATACAGCAAGTAAACAACACACATAAAAGGAAACACACAGCACCTGATCAGAAGAGCGGGCCCAACTCTCTAATTAGGGTTGCATTCACTCACAACCAAAGATAGAATAGCAAAGCGTTTATACTTTATTAATCTGGAGAAAATTGTTACAATACATATCCTGGTACAGCTAACCCTTTGCACAGGAATGATCCATATTTTATACAATACATGGGTGATGAAATCTTTCCCCAAAACCTGGCAACTACATGCCCAAAAATATACATCAGTTCAGCATACCACTAGTGCCGAGAGAGTGAGAACAGAAATGATCCAAAATGGATTGGAAACAACTGCGAGTTGGTTATGATGTTTCGGCATTGTTGAATGGCTATTGTGAATCGCGGAACTTCCACTATATGCCCTGAGATGAACACGTGTTCTCCAGAATCTACAAACATAACAAGTTTTAGTGGTTTGCATAGGAAAAACCCTTGTGACTGTTGAGTATGGAGCATGACTATTTAGAGGTCTTTGTTTCAGCCAAATGTATACCCTAGGAAGTCTGTACACCCCTCCATGCGGGGGGGACTTGTCCCCCCCCAAGGGGTTCGACGGGGCCGATCCCCCCCCAGCTGGGGGGTCCGGGGGCTAGTGGTCCCCCGGGGGGGGTTTTAGGGGCAACACCCCCGAAGCTAAAAACAGATGTAAAATTGCCTTGTAAAAGTATAGTAATTTCTAGTCAATCTGGGTTGTTCATTAGGCAGATGATCTGGCGATAGAACTTATGTTTAGTTTAGGGTTTTTTCCCTAGAAGGCAACCCCTCTCTTTGTATGAGGGCATTGTATTGAGTCTGTGTTATATATGTGTATTCTCCGAGCAAGAAGCAGAGAGGTGAGACTGTGAGAGAAAACAGAGGATATTACAGCAGATCTGTTGTAGGTTGTATCTCTTCATTTTGCTAGATAATAGAAAGGAAGGACTGGTTGTTTGGGGTGGACGTAGCCCAAACTGGGTGAACCACGTATATCCTATGTCTCTCTTGTTTATGTGTTTTCTATGTTTAATAATTCCTGCAATATTTTATGTGGTTCATTGCTTGTAATATATAATTTTCTAACAAAATGGTATCAAGCTAGGTCTATTGGCTGATAAACTCAACAGGAAAGAAGGATTCCTCATTTGAGTGGGAAGCAATGGCCGAAGATGGTAAGTTTAGGGTTGAGAAATTTAACGACCAACCTTTCGCTGTGGAAGATGAGATAAAGATTATCTGTACAGAAAGATCTGTACCTACCATTAGGCAGGAAAAAAAAAAAAAAAAGGATACCAACGGGTATGACAGATGAAGAATGGAACCTTCTCAATATAAAGGCACTCGGAACAGTACGGTTGTGCCTCGCAGCGTCAGTCACCTTCAACATTTCGAAGGAAACAGTGACAGAGGGTTTGATTAAGGCATTGGAGAAACTATATGAAAAACCCTCAGCCTCAAACAAGGTATTTCTTATAAAACAGTTATTTAATATGAAGATGTTGAAAGGTCGATTTGTTGCAGACCATTTAAATGATTTTAATACTGTTACAAGTCAGTTATGTTCTGTAGGGGTAAACTTTGATGATGAATTTAGAGCTTTGTTATTCTTTTTCTTATTACCAGAAAGTTGGAATGGTTTAGTAATGGCCATTAGTAACTCTATTTCTAGATCTAGTACTTTAGAGTTTGATGATGTTGTCGGTGCTATCCTTAGTGAGGAAATGCGATGGAAAAGCTCTGGTGAGACATCGGGTAATTCTTTGAGTGCAGAGTCTAGGGGAAGAAAAATGGAAAGAGGAAAGAGCTCAGGGTATCGCAGTAAATCAAGGAAATGCATATCCAAGTCGAGATCGGGGATAGTGTGCTGGAAATGTGGAAAGAAATGACACCTAAAGAAAGGCTGTAGATCTCGAAAGGTAAAAGAAGGAGATGCACAGCAAGAAAAAAATCATGAAGCAAATGTGACAGGTGAGGTGTTACAAGATGCTTTGATTCTTTCTTTCGAAAATATTATTGATTCCTGGGTGGTAGATTCAAGGCTCTAATTCCATGCCACACCTGATAAGAAATACTTTCATGACTATGTTCAAGGAGATTTTGGACAAGTTCATTTGGGTGATGATAAACCCTATAAAATTGTTGGAATGGGTAAGGTTCTCATAAAACAGCAGAATGGAAACCAATGGCTACTAAAGGAGGTAAGGCATGTTCTAGATCTAAAGAAAAATCTGATTTCAACAGGGTAGTAAAGCGGTGAAGGTTGTGTGACAACTTTCACAGATAAAGCTTGGAAGGTCACCAAAGGAGCCCTGGTAATAGAAAAAGGCGAAAAGGTTGGTACATTGTATTTATACAATGGTATTTCTAACTCTGTTAATGCTTTAACTTCCAAAGGAAGCAGATCAGCATTATGGCATCATAGGCTCGGACACATGAGTGAAAAGGGGATGAAGATTCTTCACTCAAGGAATTTGTTGTCGGGTTTGAAGAATGTTGATTTGGACTTCTGTGAGAATTGCATTTATGGAAAACAAAAGATATTCATATTTCTTAGAGTTGGGAAAGAAAAGAAGAGCGAAAAATTATTGCTTGTGCATACAGATGTATGGGGACCTTCTCAGGTATCATCTCTCAGTGGCTCTCATTATTATGTTACTTTTATTGATGATGCAACTAGAAAAACTTGGATTTATTGTATTAAGAATAAATATGATGTATTTGATACTTTCAAGAAATGGAAAACTTTGGTTGAGATTGAGATAGGAATGAAATTGAAGTATCTTAGATCATACAATGGAGGTGAATATTGCAGCAAAGAGTTTGATAGGTATTGTGCAGAGCATGGAATTTGCAGAGAGAAGACAATTCCAAGAACACCACAAGAAAATGGCATGTTAGAAAGGATGAACAGAACAATCATGGAGCATGCAAGGTGCATAAGATTTCATGCAGGATTTCCTTTACAGTTTTGGGTAGATGTCGTAGATAATGATGTTTATCTAATAAACAGAGGGCCTTCAAGTTCCTTGGATGGTGGTGTTCCAGAGGAAGCATGGACAGGTAAAAATGTAAACTACTCTTTTTTAAAGCCTTTTGGTTGTGAAGCCTTTGTCCATATTGATAAAGAAAATAGAACAAAGCTTGAGGCAAAGCAAAGAAATGTACCTTTATTGGATATGGTGTTAATGATTTTGGTTATTGCTTATATGATTACGAAAATCACAAAATCATTAGGAGCAGAGATGTAATATTCAATGAAAAGGTCTTGTATAAGAATCATTTGCAAGAAAAGAAACAGGAAAAACAAAACAAGGAATACGTAGTTCTTTATGAAATCACTGAAAAAGTAAAAGTGCCTGAAAATAATAATAATCAACAACCACAACAGCAGCAACCACCACAACAGCAACAGGCACCCCAAACACCTGAAAGCGGTGTTAGAAGATCTACCGGGATAAGTAGACCCCCTGAATGATACTCTCCTTCATTATATTATTTATTATTGACTGATTCCGGTGAACCCGAATGGTTATGAAGAAGCAATGCGGGTTGAAAGTAGGAAGAAGTGGGAGGTAGCCATGGAAGAAGAGATGGACTCCTTAATGCATAACCAGACTTGGGATTTAGTCAGGGTGCCTGCAGGAAAAACTACATTGAAGAATAAATGGGTTTACAGGTTGAAGGAAGAAGATGGAGGAAAACAGAGGTACAAAGCTAGACTTGTGGTGAAGGGGTTTGCACAGAAGAAAGGTATTTGTTTTGATGAAATATTTTCTCTTGTTGTTAAAATGACTTCAATCATAACTATTTTAAGTCTAGTAGCAATTGAAGATTTGCATCTTGAGAAATTATATGTAAAGACAACGTTTCTCCATGGGGATTTGGAGGAAGAGATATATATGCAGAAGCAACAAGGATATGAAGTGAAAGGGAAGGAGAAACTAGTGTGCAGGTTGAGGAAGAGCTTGTATGGCTTAAAATAGTCTCCAAGGCAATGGTATCTAAAATTTGACAACTTTATGTCTGCACAAGTTTATACTAGATGTCACTCTGATCATTGTGTTTATCTGAAAAAGAAAAATGATGGCAGCTATATTATATTGTTATTGTATGTAGATGACATTCTTGTTGAAGGATCTAACATGCAAGAAATAAATGCACTCAAAAGAAAATTGGCAAATTCATTTGCAATGAAGGATTTGGGAGCTGCAAAAAAAATTCTTGGTATGAGAATAACTAGACACAGGAAAAATCGTAAATTAACATTGTCTCAAAATGAGTACATACAAAAGGTGTTGAAAAGATTTAATATGCACAATGCAAAACCAGTTAGTACACCTTCTGCTAGCCATTTCAAACTTAGTAAGGAAATGTGCCGAAAGACCCAAGAAGACATGGATTATATGTCTAAAGTTCCATATGCATCAGCAGTTGGAAGCTTAATGTATGCAATGGTCTACACAAGGCTTGATATTGCATATGCAGTGGGAGTTGTAAGCAGGTACATGAACAATCCAGGAAAGGAACATTGGATGGTAGTGAAATGGATTCTCAGATATTTGGAAGGTACCACAAATCAAGCATTATGCTTTGGTGGTTTAAACATTTTTCTACAGGGATATGTTGATGCAGATATGGCAGGTGATAGAGACAACAGAAGGAGCACTACAGGATATGTATTTACTGTAGGTGGTACAGCTGTCAGTTGGGTTTCAAAAATCCAAAGTGTTGTTGTACTTTCAACAACAGAAGCAGAGTATGTTGCTGCTACAGAGGCTAGTAAAGAAATGATTTGGTTACAAAGATTTATGGGTGAATTGGGTAAGGAGCATGATATGGGCACATTTACAGTGATAGCCAAAGTGCCATTCATCTTGCAAAGAAACTCGCATTCATCCAAGGACTAAACACATACACTCCAAGTACCATTCACACGATCAGTGTTGGAAGATGGAGAGTTGAAGCTGGAAAATTACACACTAGCCAGAATCCTGCAAATATGTAAAAAAAGTTGTAACAGGGAGAAACTGAGAATATGCTCAGTTTCAATTGGCCTTCAAGGATGACGATGAAGATGAGAAACAGCCAGGTCCAAAGAGGAGTCATTGTCCAACAAATGAAGCAGCGGTGGAGTTGCTACAATCATTCTCGAAGTGGGAGATTGTTGAGTATGGAGCATGATTGTTTAGAGGTCTTTGTTTTAGCCGGATGTATACCCCAGGAAATTTGTACACCCCTCCATGTGGGGGGGTGTTGGGGGGACTTGTCCCCCCTGCGGGGGTTCGGGGGGGTCTGGGGGCTAGCGGTCCCCCGGTGAGGGTTTCGGGGTCAGCGCCCCCGAAGCTAAAAACAGAATTAGTATACTAATTTCTAGTCAAATTGGGCCGTTCATTAGGCGGATGATCTGGTGGTAGAACCTATGTTTAGTTTAGGGTTTTTTTCCCTAGAAGGAAACCCCTCTCTTTGTATAAGGGCATTTTATTGAGTCTGTGTTATATATGTGTATTCTCCAAGCGAGAAGCAAAGAGGTGAGACTATGAGAGAAAATATAGGATATTACAGCGGACCTGATGTAGGTTGTGTCTCTTCATTTTGCTAGATAATAGAAAGGAAGGACTGGCTGTTTTGGGGTGGACGTAGCCCAAACTGGGTGAACCACATATATCTATGTCTCTCTTGTTTTATGCATTTTTTGTGTTTATATTTCTGCAATATTTTATGTGTTCCATTGCTCCGTAATACATAATTTTCTAACAGTGACTTTACTTCATTAATTAAATATTCAAAGAGACAGAGAAAGGAAGGTTACCTCATAGGTTTAGCATAGTAAATACATGTTAATGAGTGAAAAAAGGATGAAAAGATGAATGGAAATGTAGGGAAAAGGTAAGCAGATTTTGTGTCCAACACATTAAAGGGATTTTCGTTCACTACAGTCTTTCTTCAAAGACATATAGAATCTACATCAAGGAAGGAAGACACATTGAAGTAATAAGGGACGTTATATTTGATGAAAATAATTCCTACAAAAGATCCAATGATATTCGTGTTGATTCTGATGAGGAAGACATGCCTCTATTCAAAGAAGTAGAACACCACGACAATCCTACTAAAAATCAAGAAGAAGAAGAAGAAGAAGAAGGACCAGGTGAGTCTATTCAACCTGTGATCATACCCGACAAAAGAAAAAGGCCAAATTGGTTAAAATCTACTCTTGAATATGTTGAATGACATGGAGTTACGAAAGGAACTTTTAGAGAAACCTAAAGATCAAAAAGATATTCTAGATATGTTTCATACATGAAAACTAATAGAAGTTGAACCAACTACATTTTAGGAAGTTTCTCATCAAGAAGTATGGAAGAAGGCTATGTAGGAAGAATATATCTCCATCATAAAGAATGGGGTTTGGGAAATTATTCCTAGACATAGCGACAAATCGGTTGTCACTTCTAAATTGATCTACAATATCAAGCACGGTGTTGATGGAAGCATAGATAAGTACAAAACTAGATTAGTTGCTAGGGGTTTCTCTCAAAGGAGCTGTGAAATGAACTTTTAGAGAAAGAAAAAGACCAAAAATATATTTTGGATATGTTGCATACATGACAAAACTAATAGAAGTTGAACCAACTACATTTTAGGAAGTTTCTCATCAAGAAGTATGGAAAAAGGCTATGCAGGAAGAATATATCTCCATCATGAAGAATGGGATTTGGGAAATTATTCCTAGACCTAGTGACAAATCGGTTTTCACTTCTAAATGGATCTACAATATCAAGCACATTATTGATGGATGCTAGATAAGTACAAAGCTAGATTTTTGCTATGGGTTTCTCTCAAAAGGAAGGCATAGACTATGAAGAAACCTTTTCACCTACCACAATATATACTACAACATCTTTGGTTTCGTTGGTTGCAATAATGGGATGGAATATCCATCAAATGAATGTAAAAAAATGGCATTTCTAAATGGGACCATCAATGAAGAAGTATATATTGAACAACCTGAAGACTTTGAAATAAATGGCAAAGACACTCATGTTTGTAGACTCAAGAAGGCCATGTATGGTTTGAAGGAAGCTCCTAGGGCATGGTATGCAAGAATGGATGCATACCTTCTAAGAATCAAGTTTTTCAAATTTGTTGATACAAATATCTATATCAAGGTTGTGGATAATGAGCCAGTCATTATTATACTATATTTGGATGATCTATTTATTATAGGTATAGAGCGAAAGATACAAGAATGCAAGAAGATGTTGGCAGCGAAATTTGAGATGAAGGATTTGGGTCTAATGCATTATTACCTAGGATTGGAAGTATGGTAGAAACCTGGTGAAATTTATTTGGGGTAAGGAAAGTATATAATTAAGTTGTTGCACAAATTCTGTATGACAGATTCCAAGCCCATGACTACTCCCATGATCACCAACCTCAAGAAGTTAAGAAACTCTAACTCAAGTCTCGTAGATCCTACGTCTTATCGAAAGTTGGTGGGTTCTCTAATGTATCTATTAAACACTAGACCAGATATATGTTTTGCTCTAAAAATTCTTAGTCAATTTCATTTGGAGCCTTGTCATGATCATTGGATAGCTACCAAACATATTTTGAGATATCTACGAGGTACTATTCATCATTTTCTAAAGTATGATAGCAAGGAAGTCAAGTTGATAGGTTTTATACATTTTGATTGGGGTGGCAATGAGACTAATGGAAGAAACACTAGTGGTGGATGTTTTAGTTTGGGGTTTGTGATGATTTCATGGATGAGTAGAAAAAAATATCATGTTGCTTTAAGTAGTGTTTAAGTTGAGTATGTGGTTGCATGTGAAGTAGGAAAGGAGGTTGTACGGTTAAGGAATATTTTGTCAGATTTGTTTGAAAAAAAATTGTCTTACAGTTATAAATTACGATAATCAAATTATCATTAAGATGTTTGAAGATCACTTGTTCCATGCAAGGACGAAGCATATCAACAATAAGTACCACTATATTAGAAGTTTGGCACAATATTAGATTGTGAAGCTACAATGTGTTCCTATCAACGATCAGGTAGTTGATGTGTCGACAAAGTCTCTTCCTAATAAGAAGTTTGAGAATTTGAGAAGCATGCTTGGTTTGGTTGATAATATTGATTTCATTAACAAAAAAAATTTGGAAGATACTTGAGGAGGAATCTTGTGTGATACAAAATGCCTGGGATGACATATAGCCAGCATATGTGTTGATGTCTATATCCCAAAGTAGGAAGGGTGGTGTTGGTCATAGAGCTCTGACCTTGGATTACGCATCTATATCCCTAAGTTGATGGTTAGCAATTAAGCCTAATGGTACCTATAGAGGTTGAAACCTTTAGTCCATCTTGGTCCCACACTAATAGATTTCCCTGTTCAGGAATCTAGTCCATGGCACCTTGTGTGCCAAAGTTCTTTGTAGTTCTTGTGTTTTGAGAACTTCCTTATACTTGTATATACATGTGTAATTTATTAATACCTCCCTAGTTAAGAGGGAGTGTTGAAGAATGTAACTAGGTTCGGTCTTCATATCTATATTTGATTCAAAGAATGAAAAAAAAAAATCTATTATTATTATAATGACTTATTAAAACATGGGTTTCATGCTTGGGTCATCATTTTATAGGTCAAAGTCCCCATTGTGGACTTATAGGTTTTATGATAAGTCATTATAGTCATTTTCCATTTAATGTGACCCTTCTTGGGATTTTGTATCATGTAAAAAGATTTACTGTTGAGTCAAAAATGTATTTTGTCACCTCCACACCAAGTCGGCCCTAACCTGATGAAGTCATCCTACAAGACGACAATTTGACCCACAGAAGAGGTTATAAATACAAGAATAGTTCGATCTATTTGAAAATCAAATCAACAAGTTCGATACACATCAAGTAAGTGCAAAAAAAGTGTGACGTTCAAGGGGAAGAAGGAAGAAATACAAGTTGAAGTTTCTAGGCTATCTCTTTCTCTCTTTTATGTGAAATTACTCAGATATTTTCTAGATTGAAGTTCTGCTGCTAGGAGGGTAAAAATTATGAAAGCGTTGAGTCGAAGATTCTGCTGCTGAAAGGTCAAAATTCTAGATTTATTGGGTCGAATTGTTGTTGTTGCAAGGTCAAAGATCTAGATCAAAGTTGCGGGAATGAAGGTCTAACTTGGTGGTTGGAGGAGGTGTGTATCTAGGTTGAAGAGCCTTGGATTATCTCTTCTTAAGTACTGATGGAAGAATTTTGACTAGGTTAGTAAGGACCAACCCTAAAAAAAAAAAAAAAGATACTAAAATTACAGCTACAAGAAAATAGCATTGGGAACTCAAAAACTATTAAGCATTATATAAAACTTTCCTGAATTTCACTTTATTCAACATATCATCTAATTTACATGTTATTAAATAAAACCATAATGAATTCATACAAAATAATATTATAACAACATAGGTATTGTTCACCAAGAGACGAGATTCAAACTTGACTTGCCACTATTTTCCCTTCTTTCTTGTTGGTTGCCTCCAAGTGTGAATGTCAATGTGCCTAATTCGAATGCAATGACCCACCGGTTGACCTCCCAGCCTACTCCTTAGGTACTCTCCTTCCTCATAGACCCCCGATCTGCAATGGGGTTGTACAATGGAGGAATGTATTAGCTAGTAGAGGAGAGAACTCTTTTGCTCAAGAGTCCCCTCTCTAAAGTCCTCTACCTCACCAAACTCACTATAACACGTAGTCACTACTCTGACATAGTCTCATCCATCCAACAATAGGGTAGAGAAAAATTCCTTTCTCCCATGACCTGCCCTTTATTTTATAGGAGTCTGTTGGGAGCGGGATCTCCCAAGGGAAATTTTGTGGCTAAAAGTCCATGTTTAAGTCAAATCTTATTGTAAAGACTACTTTTTGTGGTTGCGGAGAGTGAAGGTGTTATGTGTCACAAAGGGTAGTCCGCCCTTAGTTTTGTAAAGTAAACTCAGTTATAAGAGATCTACCCACGGTCCATGGACCATGGGATTATATAAAAAGAGATAAGCTCTAAGTAATTTAGGCATTAATGAATAGAATGGCAGATCATGTAATAGAGTGATAGCTCTGAAGAAGAAGTCTAAGTCATGGGTCGTAGTGTAGACAGAGGATCTGCAGCTAAGTGCACAGAGGCCTAGGGTAGAAATCCACAGTTGAGTGTGCAGACCCCTGCAACAGTGTGTGCAGGGTGAACAGAGTCTGTAACACTTGGAAGATATTAATAAAAGGAGTTATTCTGCAATTTCTATGTATTTGTTCTGTTGTTGGGTTTGGATATTTTGTGTATGAATTTCCTTTATTAGGCTTCTATGATGTGCGAATGAATATAGTTACATTGAATAATTAAACACAATTACAAATATCTGATTACGTGGTGATAACTTTAAGTATTCGAAAAGATAAGAAAATCACTTATGGTAATTAAGGTATATGCACGACGCACTGTCGTAACAGCGCAAAAGTACCTGAGCCCCAAGTTAGGGTTGTGCGAAGGTCGATCGTATACTTTCGTGAAGGTATTAAAATCTGGAATAGAGGGTTTGTCTTACAAACGCTAGAGCGAGATCACCTACGCGAAGGCAGGGATAGAAGAGATCAAACAAAATCACAACCATCTCAGGGTGCAGAAACTTGGTTCCAGCATCCCCCCATACTGCTTCGGGTGAGACTTCTGTTTGCACTCCACAAGTCGATGCCAAAAGGGCCAGTAGTGTAGGGATTTGTTTGGATAATTAAAATTGAACCTAGGTCAGGCCCCCTCAAACCAACAAATAGTTCCATTGCTAGGACCGGAATCTGCATAAGAGATGTGTGATGTCGTATCACTGGAATCCAACTAAGAAGGAGATTGCAGATTTGTTGGATAGAAATATCCACGAATTCGCGGCATAAGAGAACAGAAACCCATGACTAATAAAGGAACAGTGGTTGGACTGATACCTGTATACAGAGATCCACAAGATATTTTTCTTCTCTTTCCCTATTGATCTATACGAGTGGATCGCAAAGCTAGCAGATAGCCAAGGAAGGTGGAAACTTGACGGTCCTATTGTGTGGACCCTAGAACTAGTGCAAATTTTGGAAGCATCGAATGATAAGATCACCCGTGTTGTCGATCATTGTCTTGATCGCGTCATAGGAGGATTTGTGACTGAATTTGCGGTCGACACCTTAGTCATTTATAGCAAGGTAGAGTGACGTTTTTTCAAAGGACCATCAGGTAAGTACGTAAAATATTTGAATACTTGGATTAAAATGTTATTGTGCGAAAAACAGGTTATGCAATTACCTTGATGTTTAGGACTACGCGAAGTGGAAAAAATTATAGGAACGAAGGAAAAAAGGGTCCAGAGTATAGCCCATTGATTTCACCTCCGCGAAGTGACAAAGAAGGGATAGCAAAGGTTTCTTCGTGAAGTGCTATTAAGTTGATAAGACAAGGATTCCTGTGAATACCACCTCCACCCACACCGCCTCCAACTTCACCACCATTTCCTCCAACTTCACCTGTACCACCTCCACCTCCACGGTGGTTCAGTATGGAAAATACAGTGAAGTTTCCTTTGTTCAAAGGCTTGGGAAATGAGGACCCGGACCAATTTTGGTTCGTTGTGAGGGTTGTATGGGAACCTCAACGTGTTACAAATGATCATATAAATAATGCAAGATCATACGCTAACCTGGTATATTAAGTACTCTAACGATAACCCGAATGCTGGAGTAGCAGACATCTAGGCAACACTAAATAAGGAATTTAGTAGGCCTAAATCTAAGGCACAATTGATTGTGGGATTCAAAGATATTGTGATGCAACCAAGCGAGACACCTTGGGAACTAGATCAGAGGCTGAAATGTACAATCTGTGAAGCCAGCATGAATTTGATAGACGGACAGCATCGCGAGTGGTTTGTGGCTTCGCTACTACCACACTTAAGGAGTGCATTGTCGCAACAAAAGATAACAACTCAGGCTGAGGCCTTGGAGATTGCCATGATACTACATGAGACTCCGATGCAAGATCCTAATCTAGGAGTTTAGCAAATCCATGTGCAGCTGAAGCATTTGTGCCTTGAGATGCAAAGTCTGAAGAAAGATAGGACGGTTTGACCAAAGGTACGCGAGGAGGTATGGTGCTTGAAATACAAGAGTCGGGGTCATGACAAAGACCATTGCTTGGTCTTTGCAAATTACATTGCAGGAGGAGGACCGATGCCTTTAAGGCCAGAATCTTAAGAAGGAACTAGCATGGGGCCTGCGTTATGGTGCGCTATCTATCAGGTAGCCAGAAAACATGCCACGAATAATTGTCACTTGCTACAGAAGTATGTACAAGAACCACAACAGTGGTTCTGCAACTTTTGTAGGTCGATAGGACATGATGAGCGTACTTGCAGGAGCTACGAATTGATTATGGATAGAAGTTTCAGCTATATGTTTCAAGCTGAAACATGGCCCCTTGACCAAAATGCAGGGATGGCGTGGACAAGATTTCAGGGGTGCAGACGAGGTCGAGGTGGAGGAGGACCTGGTAGAGGTTGAGGACAATTGATTTGCTTAATTATGGAGGACCATGACACTATGCCCATGATTGCACTAATCCAATGCGTTCATTTTGCAAGTATTGCACGTTGTTTGATCATGAAACAAATGATTGTCCTACACTAATAGCTAGGATACGTGACAAAGGGGCGTTGCCACCTCTACCTACTCAAAACCTACAGATGATGATGTCTAAGCCACGTGAGGAAGATCCAAATGTAAATATAGTACTCAGGAGTGGAATCGCGATAGGAGATGACAAGGGGAAACAACCAGAAGATAGTACATGGGTTTGCAAAGCCCCGGCAAAAGAGGTTGAGTTTGATTTAGAGTGTGGCCGTGAAGCCTTCATGGAAGCTAAGAAGAGCTTCGTTGAGGCCTCCACCTCAGGAAGCAAGGATAAGCCTAAGCCAGAGATGGACCCATCTATTCTCACAACTTTCCTAGAAACCTGTATGAAGTTACTGCGTGACAGTAAGGTTGTGAAAGGGTTAAAAGAACTCATCAATAGATGCTCTGGAACCATGCCAGGTGAGCCACATGTAGTATGGAATATTGGAAAGCATAATACAAATACGGGATGGGAGATGAGACTGACTGCACAAATAGGAGAGTATGAAATGGATCAAGTCATTTTGGACCTGGGGTTAGATGCAAATGTTCTACCAAAGTAGACTTGGGAGAAAATCGAGAGACATGTGCTACAATGGCCTCCGATTCAGCTAAGGATGGTGAATCAACAGAAAATCATCCCCATGGGGCAGCTACAGGGGGTGACCGTGGATATTGAGGGAGCAAGTGCGCTGGCTGATTTTGAAGTAATAGAGATAGTGGATGAAAACAATCCCTACCCTGCACTCCTGGGAATTGACTGGGCTACTGATATGAATGGGGTAATCAATCTGAAGAAGCAAAATATTATCTTTGATAATAAATCATTGTGCGTAATAATACCCCTCAATCCTGCTGAAGGATCGCGCTATACTGAACCTGTTCATGATTATGAAAGTGATGACGACCTGGACTATATCTATAAGGTAATAGCATGAGACCAAGATTGGGTGAATCCCACCACGGATGGATGGATTACATGGGATCACGAGAGTTCCTGCACTTCAGACTCCGACGAAGAAATAGAACACTGGCAGAATCAGTTACATGAAGTAACTACGCTGAATTGAAACATGATGACTCAGTCGTTGCATTGTGTGTCATTAGAGATACAAAATCTGCCTATTTATGATGGTCTGAATAAGGTAGATATCTTTTGGATGCATTTGAAAGGGAGGTACCAGAAAAGTAGTGCTTCCAGGCCTTGGATTGTGCACTGCGCGCTATGCCCACAATATGGTGGGGTACGCACAAGGGAAGCTTAAGATGTGACTGATAGATAAGTACGATGGGCAGAATGATCCATGCACTCATTTGGCCAAATGGACACAAGATTATGGAGAAAAGCCCCAACCTGAGTGGGTGCACCTATTCTATCATACCCTGGATGTTATCCCAATGAATTGGTATATAGAAATGGAGCTCCAACATGGGACAGGCGAATGGGATATCCTGCGCAAAGGATTCATGATGACATTCAGTTTTAAGGACATGTTTGACAATATTGATGAAGTGCTACAGGAGGTGAAAGCAGTTATCTTTAGGATACCGCAAGATCCTTTAGGCCTAATTCAGCCTGAATGGGCTACTTAGATGAGTCACGCGCTCGAATCTTATAATGTAATTGTTGAAGCAAAGGATGAGGATCCGTGGAAGATTAACATCCCAGAAACAGAAGGCCACTACAAGGTTCAAGGACCATATATTGAGAACCCTAATATAACTGCGTCGTTGAAAACGAAACAAGTGAACATTGTTATGGAGGCAGAACCCAAATTCGCGAAGATTGGAGACTACTGGGAAGATGCGATTGTGGAAAAGGTCATTGAATTGCTCCGTGAATATCAGGACTTATTCCCTACCAATTTTACAGATCTGAAAGGAATAATCGGGGACCTAGGAATGATGAAGATCACATTAAAGCCCGACGTGAAGCCAGTTAAGCAAAGGCCTTATTGTCTCAATATGAAATACAAGGAGAATGTTTTCTTAGAGCTAGAAAAAATGCTGGCAACAGGCATCATTGAGCCTATGGAAGAATCTGATTGGGTAAGCCCAATGGTGGTGCAAGAGAAGAAGCAGAAGGATGAGATAAGGATATGTGTGGATCTCAAAAAATTGAATGATGCTTGTGTGCATGATCCTTTCCTAACTCTATTCACGGATGAAGTGTTGGAAAATGTAGGTGGCCAGGAAGAATATTCCTTCACTGATGGGTTCTCTGTGTACCACCAAATAAAAATCACTTCGAAGGATAGGAGCAAGGCAACCTTCACGACTGAGAGGGGTTGTTTTCAATACATTGTGATGTCGTTTGGATTGAAGAATGCGCCTGCAATATTTTCATGCATGGTTGTTGCAACATTCAAGGAATTTATTCATAAGTTCCTAGAGGTATATCTTGATGACTAGACTGTATTTGAGCTAGTTAAGTGCCATGTAGAAAGCTTGTGCCTGATGCTGGATACCTGTCGAAGATACCAAATAACGCTCAATCTCAAGAAGTGTATGTTTTGCATTCCTTTTGGGAACCTATTAGGGCATGTGGTTTGCAGACAAGGACTGATGGTAGACCCCGTGAATATCGCGATGATACTAAACTTGGAAGCATCGAGGAGTGTGAAACAGCTACGCGCTACTCTGGGACATATGGGATATTACAGAAAGTTTATCAAAAGCTGTGTCCAAATAACCACGCCTATGGAAAAATTGTTGAAGAAGGATGTCACGTTCTGTTGGAACAATGAATTTAAGAAAAACTTGGACATATTGAAAGAAAAGATGGTTACCGCACCGATTCTAGTCTTCTCGGACTGGAAGAAATAGTTTCATGTACATGTTGACGCATCATGTATAGCGTTGGAGGCAATACTAACACAAGCTGGCGAGGAAGGCTTGGGCCATCCTATCGCATTCGTAAGCCATAGATTATCCAAAGCAAAGAAGAACTATTCTACCACTGAACACGAGGGGATAGCTATGGTGTATGCGCTCCAGAAGTATCATAACTACTTGCTAGGAGGCCATTTTAAGATATATATAGATCACTTCGCGCTGAATTACCTGGTCAATAAGCCTATGTTTGGGGGGTGAATCTGCATATGGCTCTTATTGTTCCAAGAGTACGATTTTGAGGTTGTTGTGAAGCTTGGACGATTGAACGCAGGACCAGACCATCTATCGCACATCAAAACAGGGGAGGAGACTACTAACTTGGAAGAAGGATTTCCTCACGTGCGGCTATTTGCAGTGTGTGTCACAGATGGTCATTTTGAGGATATAATACACTTCCTAACAACAGGAACTGCATCAGAGGGATACTCTATCTAGCAAAATAAGGAATTAGTGGTGCACGCGGCAGATTTCTTTGTCATAGTGGGGCATCTATACAAGATGGGGACTGGTGAGATATTGGGTAGTATGTACCTAAGTTCAAATGAAGAAGCATCCTCATGGACACTCATGGTGGCACTGCAGGAGGACATTATGCAGGGAGAGCAACCACGCAGAAGATTCTACGCGCAGGGTTGTGGTGGCCAACCCTTCATTAGGATTCAAAAGCATATTGCAAGGTGTGTGATGTATGTAAAAGAATGGGTAGGCCATCATGGAGGGATGAACTGCCTTTGAATCTGCAAATAACATTGCAACCCTTCGAGAAGTGGGTAATAGATTTTGTAGGACCCATTTAGCCACAAGGGAAGACAAGAGCCAAGTACATTATCATTGTGACGGAATATTTGACTCGTTGGGCAAAAGCGCAGCTGGTAAATGATTGCACAGGTGCGACGACCGCGAAGTTCCTATTTGAGCATGTACTGACTTGATTTGGATGTCCAAGGATCTTGATGAGCGATCGTGGTACACAATTCCTAAATGAGACGATCAGCACACTCACAGACGAATTTCAAGTATATCACCAGAAGAGCACACCTTATCACCCACAGGCTAACGGGACAGTGGAGGCATTCAAAAAAGTGCTTGAAAGCATGTTGATCAAGGTTTGAAATGCTCAACGAAGTAATTGGGACTTACGCATACCTGCAATATTGTGGGCTTATCGAACAACATGCAAGAAATTGACAGGACAAACCCATTTTAGGCTTGTCTATGGTGTGGAAGTCATAATGCCTATGGAATACATCGTGCCTAGTCTGTGCATAGCAGCGCTCACAGGTATGACGGATCACGAAGCCCTAGAAGAGAGGCTCGTGCAGCTAGATGAGCTCGAAGAAGAAATATTTTTGGCTAGATTTCACCAACAGGTCCAAAAGCATCATGAAAAGGCATGGCATGATTGACACGTCAAGCTGTGTGCATTTAAGGTAAATGATCTAGTTTTTTTGTATGATAGTAAGTTTGATAAGTTTCCAGGAAAATCCAGGATGCACTAGTTAGGGCCTTATGTTATTAAGGAGATTACCAGTGGAGGAGCAGTATAGCTGGTCAAGTTAAATGGAGAACCCTTCCCAGGAAAGGTGAATGGAAGTGACTTGAAGCCATACACCGGTGTTCCGCCCATGTGACTAAATGCAAGTAGCATAGTCTTAGCACTCCAGGGAGCTGAAAGGAGGGAGGGACTATAAACTACATTGCCCGATTTGGGGAGTTGCGCAATTGGAAGATGGTGCAAAGCAAGGACGTGTCACAAGGTCTACGACAACACAGAGGGAGCTGCGCTACCCAGGGAGAAATTGCAGAGGTCACCTAGAAAGTGACCGTTAAAGTCACTATTCATGAAAAGACAGTAGAAGTGATGCCAAATGGAGTGGGAAACCGACATTTAAGAGGAAATTTATGGCTTAGATCCTTGAAAATATTCTACCAATCCGACATTACTGGACCGATTTTGGGGGGAACAGTCAGATTTGAATTCAGAATGCCCTATAAATTACAAGTGACTTCCCACCGAAAAACACTTGGCATTTGAGTATTCAGCGATTGAGCTCTCAAGTGCCTAAGAATCGTGAGCAATATGAGCTTCTGATATTTTCTGGGGTGTTTGTGACTTTGCCAGTGGACACACAGGAATTCTTGCAGAAGATCATGTCCATGCCCCTAAAAGTTATCAATACACAGCAAGTAGTAAAGGAGCTGGCACAGGAAATGGAGAGAGAGGCCAAAGTAGCTGCCCCGGAAGTAGCCGAAGTATTGGCGGAGTTCCCTAAATCCCCGAGAACACTGAGACCAAAGTCAACCCAAACCAAGGGGACCATGAAAGACAAGAAGAGCAGTAGCCTGCCATCCCGATGCATGCGTCATCGAGACGAAATCCACCAAAGCCCAATGCCCAAGAGAAAGGTAAGGCTATAAACCTAGAGGCAGAAAAGGAGGATAAGACATCCCCATGGTTGATGAGGATGTGGGAGAGGAAATCAGAAGATTCATATAGAGAATCCAAAGACAACCCCACATCTTATGGGAGAGCCATTCCAGCTGAATCGCCAATAGCACGTATCCATTCCCCATCTCACGTAACCTTCGAGGAAGGAATATAGAGTTTCCCCTTCTCATTCCGTCATCATCCCGGAAACATAAGTGCGTGCTCCCAAGTTCCAATGCCCCCATGATCAATATGGCTGGTTGGCTTCGCTGGATCAAATGGACGGTTGTTTCGAATGGAGGAAGGAAATGGTTTGCTTGAAGAAGAATGCTTAGTTGGTATAGCACTTAGAAATTGCTTGACTAATTACCTTTACTGAAGTGCATGCCACTTGTTCTACCAGAACTTTCACTTGCTGCTGCATTCAACCTAGGAAATGGGATGGAGTGGATGGATTGATGCCTAACCTCTTATGAAGCCAGGAATATATGTACAGTATGGTGAGGAGGGAGAATCTCCTACCTTTTAGCGATGGCGGCCTTTAGTCGAGAGTTCGGCAAGCTCACCCTAGAACATGAACTTCTTTCTCTTAGAAGCACCTCGGATAGATGGTCGAACTTATAAATAGCATGCTCCTACGGGGATGGTATGGTCCCGAGAGGGAGGGTTGGTTTCCCTTTAGGCATATATCATACAGAACTTCAGCTTGAACTATCTGATGGCTTTATTATGGTTCATCAGAGAGCCTCATTGGAATGGATGGACAGGCTTCAGACTGCTGCTAGGAGACTCTATTTAGTGCTTTACAACCTATGAACTGATCTTAGAAGCACCAGATGAGATGGATGGTTAGCGGATGATCCATTAGTCGATAACTTGTAGTAACATGCATGCTCCTGCGGGCAGGATGGTCAGCCGAGAGGGCCTTTCCTAGCTATCCCACCAATCTCCCTACCTCCCTTCCAATCGATACCGCAGTGCCCAGTAGTTAAGATTCTCTAACACAATGTAGATTTCTTTGCACAATAATATGGAATAGAGAGAATTCATTAGAAGAAATAGGAGGGGAAAGGACCAAAGGGGCTCCACTGTTAAGGAGAGGATGCCTTTATTTGCTCTCAATATAAGGAGAGGATGCGGAAGCAGGCTCGACCAACACTAGTTACTTATTTGAGAGGGGCACCCAATAAGTAAATTGAAATTGGAAGCTTTGCTTGACGTAGGAAAGCAAGACCCAGAGGGGCTTGTGCTTCCTAGTGCAAGGACCCAACAGGGGGCTTGACTGATAAGGAGAGAATGTAGAGCATGCTCGACCACCGCCCCCCACCCAATAAGCATCAAGGGCCGGCAGGGCTCGACCAGTGGGAGAGGAATTTATTTCTTGCTTGATGTTAGGAAAGCAAGGTAATTTATTTGCTCGACTACCACCCCCCACCCAATAAGCAAACCCAAATCGGCAGGGGATCTCAATCTAAGGAGAGGATGCGGAGCACGCTCAACCACCGCCCACCACCTAATAAGCATCAAGGAAGTAGGGTGAGGTATGTTAAGTGACTCGACCTATGCCCCCCCACCCAATAAGTAGAATGAATACGTTAGTGACTCTATTGACAAGGAGAGGTACGTTAGTGACTCGACTAACAAGGAGAGGTACGTTGTGCCATAACATGCTAACTCACCCCTTACCTACTGCCCTATCATGCCAAAAGAATGTGGAAAGGACTACTCTACCGGTAGATCAAATGGAAGGTCGAAGGAGAGCACAAGTAGATGAAAGACTTGGCTATAACTACTTTCTTATATGTCATTACTGAAAATCATATTCTCCGTAAGTCAATTTTGATTCTATTTCTTGAAAGTGATGAGCTAAGCCAGCCGCACCAAAAATATGCACGGGGCTCTTTTTCCTGCTATATAAGCCTAGAAGGCCCAGTACGCATTATTGCTTGCCTCCTTGGTGGTGGTGGTTCATGTTTTTCAACGTTGGCAAGGGAAACAACAGATACAGATATGGCAACAACAACGGAAGATATGGCAATAACAACACGCCAACAAATAGCTACGGCACGCAGCTACAATGGATATGGCAACTACGACAACTATGGCAACTACAGAATATATGGCAATAACAAGCAATGCCAGTTACAACGAACGGATACAGCACACTGCAATAAACGGACAGATGGACACAACAACCAACGAAAGCCAACGAACGACGTATAGTGTTATAAGGTGCACCAAGAGGTAGAGAGGTGGTATCTTAGTATGCTTGTCGGGTTCTTAAGCTGCTAGCCGATTGAAGTGACCAGAGGTTCTGTATGCAAAGGTGGGATGCTTGCCGAGTGCTTGCCTACTTCGTGTAGTGCATGCTTGATCCCTAACGCTTGCCTCCTTTGTTTGGTTGTCGTGGTTGATCAATATTGCTTACCCCATGAGGTTGGAATGATCGCTACCACTTGTCCCCATGAATAGAAAAGGATCGCTACAGATCGATTATACGCCCCGCATGACCTAGCATAACCAGATTGGCAAAGAAAGGTTCCAAGTTCGCTTACAACAAATTTCATAAACCTCCTAATTCTTTGGTTTCTTTTATGAAAATTCTACTTTGGGGTGTCCAAGGCATTAATCCTCATTAGGCCATACAACTAGATTTTCCTCCATATCAACTATATCCTCTTAGAGTGTTTCTCTTGTATAACCGGTATTTCATTGCCCAGGCATTGATGCCCATCAGCGCGCGTAGTCCTTGCTTACTCTAGGGTTTCTCCATTCAGCCCATCCAAATGAACAGGAGCTTGATATGAACCGTGAGCATGCTAAGGAACATCACATTGATTGAGCAGCATGAAGAACTCAGGTTTGATACATAAACCAAGCCCATTCAGTAGTATTCCAGCAGAGAGATCTAGGTCCTTTTCCAATTAGATAGAAAAAGTAGAAATTGGAGAAAGAAAGGCCGGGCATGCCTTCACGCTTGTTTCGAGAGTAACTGGGAAGATATAGATATAGATATATCTAGCTAGCTCTAGAAAATAGACAAATCAAGAGGGATACAGGGTAACAACCGCAGTACATCAGTTGGTGCGAAGCGCCGGTATGAAACGGGTGCGATAGGATGGACTGGATCACCTTTGATAAGCTTCATAGAAGCAGCAGGTTATATATATGATCGAAATCGCGTTATGGTGTGGCTCAAAAATATGCAGCTAGCGAGTGCAGGAAAATTCTATAGAAAAGGCGAATTGGATGTTAACTCTCTTCAATGCACCAGATAGATAGATGGAGTTGGCTAGAACGTATATAAGACTACAATTAGGGTCTCGAGCTCTCAATATGCTTGAGTGTTGGCGGTTCATTAGAGCAAGTCGAGAGGATGATAAAGCGAGGTATAGTTTGGGTTAAGGCAGGTCCCCGTAGCTCCTAGCCGAAACTGCACTATACACCGCCCGCTTTCGAAACAACTCTACCGAAGTTCATGAATTTATTAGTTGCATTACTATTTAGCCAAGCAGCTGATTAGCCAAGCAGTCAAGTAGGCCCAGCAGCCATCCCATTTGATTAGCCAAGCCCGGGAGCTAATCCAACCAAGTAGGCCCTACCTCGTGCCCAATTGAGTAGGCCCTGTCAATATTCCCCTCCCAATGATCGTTTCCGAAAACCTTCGCCTCCTCTCCTTATTAGTCGAGCCTGCTTGTGCATCCTGAAAATGCAATAATAGGAGGGAGAATGTCCAAAACCTCTGCCAAGAAATGGCTCTGGATCTTGACCTTGGTTTCAACCTGATGAACTTGATAGCCTAGTTAGCCCGTACTTTTATAGCTATACTACTAGACAAAGGTGGGAGTACCTATTGTTCATATAAGGCGTAAAGAGCAAAGGCAGGGCTCGACCGTAAGCCCACCACCCAATATGCATCAAGGAAGCAGTAATTACCACCAGATAATGCATATATAATATCAGAATGAATTAACCGATCACATAATGACATATATAATATCTGCTTTTCATCTCCCTCCTTGCACTAGGAAG